>CAUYPK010079243.1:0-54536 GCA_963574355.1 Loris lydekkerianus | reverse complement strand
GAATCCAGGGCACCTTAACATGCCCTGGCTCTTGGGGCCATTCACAAGAGGTGCCCATAGAGCTTTGGTGTGTGCCACACCTTTTGGGCGCAAGACATGATTGTAAGAGGGACTTTACCTAAAAAATGCAATCAGTGTAACTTGGTTTATTATACCCTCAATAAATCCCCAACAATAAAAAATAAAGAAATGAAAAAAGAAAAAAAAAAAAAAAAAAGAATTAGAAACTTCAAGTCAGAAAACCTGACTTTATAATGTACTAGAAAGTCCTAACTCCCCATTGCTTATATGAGAACACTGGGATGGAGCAGTGGCTTTTCCGTATTTTTAAGCCTTGGAAACCTTTGTGTTAACAGTTTCTTGCTTAAGAGCAAGACTGCTCTTATTAAAGCAGGAAAATAGGCTCAGGATGACCCTCTTGTCTTGCTCCTAACCTGTGCGGGCTGACACTGAGGCACCTTTGCTGAGCGGCTGCTCTCTTGGGTCTTTCCAGCTCTGAGGCTCTGTTGTGATGAAGACTTCTAACTCTGCTTCTAGAGAATTCACATCTAAATTCCTCCCCGGCTTGTTCCTTTCTCCCCATTCCTCTTCTAGTTCCCTAGCCCTAGAAGATTGGAAGCACTTCCGCCCTTAGTTTCCTTCCACTCTTGGCATAGAATGAATTGCCTTATCATGAGTAGTGTTTGGGAAAGGGCCCCAGACAGACCTGAGATCAAACCCTGCCTCTGCCATCTGTTACTTGGGGTGAATCTTGGTCACTGATTCCCTGGCAGGTGGACTTGATTTGAATACAAAGTAAATGCCTTCTGAGCTGCTGATTACATGTGGCTTCTTCCCTTCCGGGAGCACCAAGGCCAGGATGCCACTCACCACGCCTTGGGTCTTGTCTTGCAGAGATGTCTGGCACAGCAGCGGACATCTCGCTGGTGCACTGGAGACAGCAGTGGCTGGAGAATGGCACCTTGTACTTCCACGTCTCCATGAGCAGCTCTGGGCAACTGGCCCGGGCCACCGCCCCCACGCTCCAGGAGCCGTCAGAGATTGTCGAGGAGCAGATGCATATCCTCCACATTTCTGTGATGGTGAGTGAGTGGGCGCGCGATGGGGGCTGGGAGGGCAGTGAGGCCGAGAGATGGAGGGAGGCGGGGAGATGTCTGCAGATGGAGGGAAAGAGCCAAGTGCAAGAGGTTAGAATGATAAACAGAAAATCAGATGGATTCCATGGTGTCTCTTGGACTGATGCATAGCCATCCATCATCTGTCAGCTGTGACAAACTAATTGTGCTTTGGAGAAGAAAATAACGGGTCTCTAACTTCTTGGCCTTTTGGCTGACATCTCTGGGAATAGCTGTTTAACATCTGTCACGTGCCTGGCCTGCTTTCCTGAGGGCTGAGGTTCAGTGCTCCCAAATACCACTGGCCGTTCCAAGAATGACTGAACAAGCAAAATTGGAATACAACCGGAACTGGCTGCCCTTTCCCAAGTGCCTATGATGTTTTAGCTGCTTTAACCCTCACAGCAACCACATGGTGGGCCCTGGAGCCTGGCTGGACATAGCCAGTGCAGGGTCTACAAAAGCCCCATTGTCTTCACCTGTGGTTGTGAGTGCCGTGGCAGAGAGGCAAAGAAACTCACCCAAGGTCACCCAGCTGAAAAGAGATGGAGCTGCCCGGGGGTGTATCAACCTAAGCGTGTCTGGCTACCAATCCTGAGCTATGTCCTCTGCAGTCTGTTTTCTCTAAGTTTAAGAATTTCTTAAAGATCTACCATGTGGCAAGAACTCTGTTGGGCACATTTATGGCAATTATCTCATTGTGCTCTTGCTAAGAATGTGTGAAGTCTGGCACATCACCTTCATAGAAAAGGTGAAGGCATGGGCACAGGGAGGTGATACGGACGTCCAGCTGGGTGGGCCCCATGGGCCTGCACTCTCTGAGGCTACTACCTCCACAGAGAAGGTCACTAGGGCTCATACCACTTGAGTGGTAGTCTGAAAGAATGTAGGCTCCTATCTGTGATTTCTTTAAAAAGCTGCAATTAATGGCTTTGTGTAGTAGATAAAATAAAAACTCAGAAAATAAATCCAGTATACAGAAAGTACAAGGTCTAATGGACTCACGACAGGGTCTGATAATAGCAGCACTTGACATCTACTGGTGCTCTGTGCTCCTCAAAGCCACTCTCGCATTATCTCCGCCTTTTCTTCTTTAGCGCAGCTCTGCCAGCTGCATGAGGTTAGGAGACACTGTCCTCTACCTATGTATGAAGAGCGTGTGGCGCCGAGAGGTGAAGCGATTGGTCTAAAACCACTCAACAAAACAGAGCCACCTCATTTCTATCTCATGTTTACCCATCAGCAATGTTTGTCGAAACGTCCCAGTGAAGCAGACCTGAGTTTTTAGTCTCTTTTCCTTGTTCCTCTTCAATGAACACACACACACACACGCACACACGCACACACAGCCAGACAGCAGCCTTAATTTTGGACCTTACACATGCTGGTTACGAGGAACAAATCAAGGCCTTTGTGTTATTCATGGAATGAGTGTGATAGACTTTTTCATATATATATGATATATGTATACACATATATGTATACACATATATGTTTTTGAAAACTCCATATATATATATATATATATATATATGTGTATATTTAGCAAATGATGCAGGCATATGCCAAGCAAGTGGATGTCCGCATATAACTTGGGGTACAAATGTGCGACCATCATCTCAGGTCACTTGCTGAGTGCCTCCTGGAGCAGGGGACACCACCTGATGTTAGGTAGGGCCGAGAAGATTTCCTTTGTTCTTCTTCCTTTCATGTTTGAGAGACAAATTGTATTTTAACTAACATTTATTGAGCATTTTTTTGTGTTGCAACCCTGAATTTATATATATATATAAAATATGTATTACATATATATTATATGTATGTATATATATGATATATGTGTGTATACATACATGTATATACCCTTCCCTTAACCCGTAATCTAGCTAATACTATCTCAGTTATAAATGAACCTCACATTTGCCTTTTCTGCCGCTCCGCCCAGTGTTAATTTCACTAAATCAGACTTTCTCCTCAGGACTAGAGGTGCTTCTCACCTTTTGGTTTTGCTCAGTGAGTTCAACTTCAAAAAAATAACTCACTAAGACCCAGATGTCACTGAACTGCCCTGTAATTCAGGATATGGCTGGTGGAGTAGGGCATGTGGCAGCTAGCACACTGCAGACCTTCCCTGCCCATTGGCCAGGGTGGCCCAAGGCTGCCCCTTTTCTTCCACCAGTTCAGAGCTCTAGCATCGGGCTCCATCCTGTTCCTACCTTGTCCTTAAGGACAGAGTCACATCTGAGAGGTGCTGAACCCCAAGGTGTCTGTTGCTGGAAGCCCCAGCCTCTCAGAGATGGGACACAGCTCCAATAGCCCTGCCCACTGTGTGGAGGTAAGGAGACCAGGTCACAGGGACTCAGAACCTCAGAGCCAGAGTGTAAAACTCTCCTCTGACACATAACTCTCTGGAGGATCTCGCACAAAGTGCTCAACCCCTGTGCCTCATTTTTGTCATCTCTAAATCACCATTATATTATCACTTACCCTGAAGATACATCAAGCCCTTGGATCAAAGGAGCTTGGCACCTAAGATCATTTGCTTTTGGTACTAGGGGGACTTCATTTGACAAGTTTGAGATGTGCTGATTAATTATCCCTCCCCTTGTGTGGGTGGAGAAATTGAGTTGTGAGGCAGGCTGGAACCTGCCTGGGAGCCCTCAGTCAGCCTGCAGGGACTGACCTGAAGACCAGGCCTCTCTGTGGCTCACAGTCTGTCTTTTTTTTTTGGCCACAGACAGTTCAGCAAGAATGATCAGGTTTGCTTTCCCCCAGCCCCAAACTGCTATTCAAGATGGTGTTGAAGATGGCTGGGTCTGTCTCCCCATTTACATAGATGAGAAACCTGAGATTTAGTGCATTTAGCTGACTTGAGTAAGGCTATGTAGCTCATAGAAAGGCAATTCTGGGGCCAAGCTTTTCCCAAGATTTCAAAGTTTTGTCTAATAGCTCCTCATGAAACCGTGACTCTGATTCCGGGGCTGTCCTATCGTTTTTATCCTAAGTGATGATCTGAGATAGTATGTGACAAAACTCAAATCATTCAATCAAATCTCAAAGAAGTCTGGAGGCTAGGATCCATAATCTCTATCCTTTTTTTTCCTGCATAAATATGTGTATTATGCCCACCCATGCAGGGAAAACAGCTCCCGCTCAGCCACTGGAAACTCCTACAGTCCATGCCTACCGGGGTGGAACTGGCATGCTATGGAGGCTTGTTAAGTCCTGATTCGTGCGTCCACCTTGTCTCAGAAGGTTGCATCACCTGAATGTTAACATCCCCAAGGGTGATGCACTGAGGAATTACTCAATGAATCTGGTCCAGGCAAAGAGCATAGAATCTCATCTCCTCTCGTCTTCTGCCCAAGATGCAGCTATTCCACAAAGTTTCACAGCTTCCTCTGCCATTGAGGTGGCTCACTGCAGAGAAGGAAGCAGGGCTTTGGAATTCAGCAGACCCTGGCTCTGAACTCACCCCTCTTGCTTCCCACTTCCTGATACTTTTACCTTGGATGGCTCCCTTCATGTCTCTGAGCCTGTGTTTCCTTTTCTATGAAACAAATTCTCTGAGAGTGATCATACAGATGTCATGGAGTTTTTGAAAAAATCAGAAGAAATACAGGGTGGACATAAAGTTTGTGTGAAATGTAAATCATAAACTAATTTAATGTTATTATTGCAATATGTTTCAAGAACTCCAATCTAGGAGATGGTAGACTTTGGGTTTAATATCATGTTTGCTGCTATTTTGCTATTTGAGCTAGATAAATAATTATAACACCTAACCTTTTCTTTTTGAGCATTTACTATATGACAGGCATTGTTCCAAATTTTGTTTCTTGTGCATTATCACATTTAATTATCCCGACAAATCTTCAGGCAGATATTACACTGTCCCTTAGATAATGAGCCTGAAATGTTAATAAAGTAAACAGCTATGGATGTGAACTTGATCACACAGAGATTAAATGGTAAAACCAACATCTCATTCTATATGAGCTGACTCCAGAAACTCTATCCTTCACCTGTATAGTGGACCACCAATTCTCAACCCTGTGTATTAGTTGCTGACTTAACATACAATATTTCACAACTCAATTCTTACAAGGACTTCCCCTTATGTGGAATTCATGGATATTTTATGGGGATTTGTGATTTGGAAGTCACCTCCAATGTTGAACAACATCTCTATCACTCACTTTATATCCTTGGCCAAAGCACCTTCATCATGTGTAAAATTTGGATAATATTCCCCGATTCTTAGAGAATTCTAATAATCAAATGATATCACACTCACAAGTGCTGTACAAGATGGAAATAATTACAACGATCATTGAGAGTTTTCGGCATGGCAGGCACCAAGAGCAGCATCTGCAGTACTGTTTAATTGTGGTATCTCTGTAACACAGGTGCTGTTACTCACTGTTCTGACCTTTGTAACATAGCTGCCCGTTACTGTCACTCATTTACAGGTGAGGATTCTGGGAGTTGGTGAGATTTTTGCATCTTGCTTATCCTTATCATTAGCAAGTGCTCCATCTGGGGTTCAACTGGTCTGTCCAAATTGAACACAATTCTGCATGGTAGTGCATGAGATTCTGTAAGTGCTCAAAAGGCAATAGCTGTTATTAAAATATTAGCTGTAGTGACCATCATCGTGCATTTTATTTACCGAGTATTCACTCTAGGTGCTCAAAACACTTGCTAGAACTTAGAAACTTGTCAGTTAGGGAAAGCCAAATTGCTCCTGCCAGCATTTTATAGATAGGAGAGAAGTCACCCAAAGGAGGCTTAGTGATTTGCCTGTAGGGTCAGGGTCAGAGGAAAACAGCAGCTTGAATCCTGCAGGTGCACTTTGCCTTGTTCGCCAGCACAATGTCGTGAGCTCCTCACTCTCAGCCAGCCGAGTCTGTCACCTATGCAAACTGGAAGAGTAAAAAAAGATGCTCTTTCCATTTCCTCATTTAGAAAGTGGGAAGAGTTTACCTACCTCTGGCAGCCATGAGATTAAATGCAAAATGTTCTAATATTCTTCCTTGCATGTAGGTGGCTTCTTTTGCTTTTTTTTTTTTTTTTATTGCTGTTGTCATTGTCACATTGACATTTCAAGATATATTTTACTTTTGTATTGATCAAAGTTGCTTTCAACCAAAATAGTTGCCACTTGTGCTTCAGAGGTTGGTCTTATAACTCCTCTCTCCTCCTCTTTGTTAACAGGGAGAAATATAGTTTCATTTTAATATGGTGTGTCCTGAAGATTTCCACAAGAGTTACTGGATAGAAACTGTTTGAGATCAATATTTTTCATCTAGCTCTTTTGTTTTCCCCTTTGGTCTTTTTGGTAGCAAAATATTTTGAGAAAGGGAGATGAAAAGGAATGTTTGGCTTGATGCAGAAGAAGGAAAAAGAACTTAAAGGACGCTTTTCTTGCAGAAGGAGCATCCCAAAGAAAATGCTGCCTGTTTGTGCTTGTGTCCACAATGAGGGAAGGCTCAGAGGGAGCAAAATTCCTGCACACAGCAGGATAAATCTTTCAAAGTGTTTGTGCTCTCCATCCTCGCTGGGGTCCCACCCTGGGGGCAGGTCTGTTAAGACCTGTGGATCTGGAGGAGACTGATAGAAATGATGAGAAAGAAAGAGGCAAGACACACAGAATGGAATTTTCAAAGGTGGGAAGCCAGGGGACCACCATCCCTGACGGTGGTTCTGAGTGTCACTTCCACTCAGCTTTTATGAAGACTATTTGCTCATTAGCCCAAAGGGTAAGTTGAGGAAGGGAACAAAGATCCCAGCAGTTTCCCTGAGCGAGCATTGTTTCTATAATTGTTTTTCAGGGCTCCAGCTGTTCCCTGGATCTCTTCCCTAGGCAAATACAAATCTCCACAACGGGCATTTGCTTTGACTGTTAACTGGGCAGTAAACGGCCTAGTTAATGCATCTTTCCAGGCCTTGCCAGAGTATCTTCTGTGGCCATTATTCCTTCAGAGTGTTCACAGATGCAACAGCGGTGTTAGTAAGCTGTATCACCAATAGACCAGAGCTCTAGGAAAAGCAGGAACTTGCTTAGATAAGAAATTTAGCAGCAGCTGGTTTAAAGGTAAACTAGCTGACTTTCCTTTGTTCCAATTCACTTTAGTTTTTCCTTTTTTCTGGGGGTGCTATCCCTTCCCAAGAATGGGGTCTTTATTCTCTATTCTTCTTGCAGTCTGTAGGGTAGACTGAGTCAGGGAGTAGTGAGTATCTTGTCCCTGAGGATATGCAAGCAAAGTCTGGAAATCCTATTCATTGGGGTCTTGAGAAGAAAATTAGTTGAATTAAAAGACTTTTGTGGTTCTTTCAACTTTAGTTGATTATGACTCTGTGATATAATAATATATAGAAAAATGTATTAGGGATTATAAAAATGCCACATAAATTGAATAAATTATTCTTACCATTCTCAATCAATAGTTTTGTTTAAGGAATGTTTGCGATATTGGGATGATACTTCTTAAAATTGTTCTGTGAAAGATAGCTTTAGATCATTTCCCCAACCATTGCAGTTTTTCATTCACAGCATATTATTCCTTCATTTGTTGATTTAATCATTCAGTCTTGTGGTGGTTTACCTGCCTATTAAATCTAACAGTGAAAATTCTAGCTACTAGGTAAGAAAAAGAAAGAAAATAAAAAGCTTGGGGAAAAAAAAGTCAACCAGAAGCTGAGAACAAGCCAACGATGGGATCTAGCTGCTAAAAGTGGTCTCATATTTTAACTTGTATCAATAAAAGGCTAGTTTTCTGAACAAGTAATTATAGAGGTGCTAGGTGAGAACTGAAATATTATATTTATTTCTGGGCCCACATGGTTAAAGAAGCAATAACTGATTAGAAAACTTATAATCTGAATAATCAAGACAGTGGAAAATCTTAAAATAATAACAGGCAGTGATATAGTCTTGTATACATAGAGAAGTTTCCCAAAATACGTATACAAATTTTAAGAAAGGTAAAAACTGTATTAAATTTATAATACTCAAGTCACATTTGGCTTCTGCAATTATAAGAAGTGCTCAATATAACTTGTATTCATCTTTTGTTATCAGTATATATTGAGTATCACAAATTTAATACATTTTCCCCTTTCTTAAAATGTGAACACTTTGGGGGGCTCCCTCTGTGTTTAACACATTCAATTCTTATGGTAGCCTCAATTCAATAGATACTTTCATTCCTTCTGTTCTCCTGCTGAGAAAACATAGGCACAGGGATTATAGCTAACTTGAAGGAACTGTGAAGTCTGTATATGCTGAGGTTCCCCCTCTTGCTCCATAACTGACTTGGTGGAAGTGAGATGCATACGTTTGCTCCCTGCTCAAATTTTCTCATCCCCAATGGGCTGGTGATGGAGGTACTCACCTGAGGGGGTTGTGAGACTTACCCAAGGATTATATATGTACAGAGCATATATGCTAGAGCCTCTCACACATTCCTGGCTTGGTAAATGTCATGAGTCTGCTGTTTATGCATCAGCTTCCTCAGGCTGCCACAACAAAGTCCTACACGTTGAGTCCCACGGTTTTGGAGGTTAGATGTTTGAGACCAAGGTATTGGCAAGACTGTGGCCCCCAAGGCACTAGGGGTGGATCTGCTGCAGCCTCTGTCCTAATTTCTAGTAGTGCTTTGGCTTGTGACAGCACAACTCCAACCTTCACAGGCCCAAGTAGATGTCTGCTTCTGTGCCCTGAATTTCCCCTTTCTATAAAGACCATCATATTGATCTGAGTCTCACCCTAATGATCTCCCTGTAACTTGATTACCTCTATAAACACACTATGTCAAAATAAGGCCACATTCTGCTGTATTGAGGATTAGGAGTCCAACTTGTCTTATTTTTAGAGGATACCATTCAACTAATAAGAATAAGTGCTATCACTGTGTTATATAAGAATGATTGTTATTGAAGGTCACTCAGGACAACTAGGGTAGAAGAAGCCAAATGGTTAGAGATTGTGGGTCCCAAAAGCCTTAGAAGGCACAATGATAAGGAAAGCATATCCTAACTAAGAGGGATTATTTTAAATGGGAAGGTGGCAAAAATACAGTGGTGGGAAAACCATATGTATACATACCCACAATAGGTATGGCTGGAACTCAGGAGTCCCAGCCCTGCCATTTATGTGCCCGGATGGCCTTATGCAAATCACATTGTCTCATGTGATTTGCATAAGGCCATAGGGCACATAATGTCTCATTGTCTCCATCCTCAATGTCTCCACCTACAAATTAAAATCTCCAAGCTTATCCCAGTTGCCTAGGAATGAAGACGTTTGGTAATACAAATATTCCCAATACTTTTTTACATAAGTGAGCCATGCTCCATTTACTTTCTTTTTTAAGGAAGGGTATTTTTTAATTTAATTGTTTTGTTGTTTCATATTAATATGAGGGTACAAGTGATTAGACTACATCATGTTTCTAAGGGAAAGTCCAGGTTGTAATTGAGCCCTCATGGAAGGGTTGCTTTCCAACTTTTATACTGTGCGCATTAGGTGAGAACTCACAAATCCCACTCTCACGCCCCCTCCTCCCTCCCACACTTGAATATACTTGTGTTTTTCTCTCCTGTGTGTGTGTAGTTGTTTATCTATTAGTTTCACATTACTATTGACTACATTGGGTACCTATATACTCGAGTATAAGCCGAGATTTTTCAGCACAAAATTTGTGCCGAGTTCAGGTTTTTCGTGCCGAAAAAACTCGGCTTATACTCGAGTATATACGGTACTTGCTTTTTCATACTTGTGACACTTTACTAAGAAGAATGTGCTTTAACTCCATCCAGAAGCCCTGAGAGGAAGGGGAACTTTTATATTACAAATAGATATTTTTCAAATATTTTACGAATTTAAATGGTATGATTCTTGTAGCTTGGCCCTGAACAACAGGGATTCATTAAAAGCCTCAGGGTCTCTAGCTAGGGTTATGGGCAAAGGAGGAGAGTACGCCATGGATTCTGTCTGTAGGAAACTTAGTTTCTCTCCCACATTTAGGGATGAGCTATAGAGAAGTAGACCCAGTGTGAACATTGGTGTCAGGAGACTGGGCTTCGAGCTTAGACCACTGCACACCAGCTGTAGAGATCTGTGCAATCATTTCACCTCACAGAGCTTCTCATTTGGTTATTTGCAAAATGAAATACAATTAAAATCCTAACATCAGTGTGAGATAATGCGCATGAAAGCACGTGGTAAGATTTTCCCAAAAGTAACAGAACTATAAAATGTGTTTGGATATTGGAGCTGAAAGCCCCGTCCACCTCATGGCATCCAGTTCCTCTAGATTAGTCAGCTCTTGCGTGTTTATTCCACAACGACCTGGATCTCAGGACTGGCCAAATAGTGCTTTATTTCTCACGCATGTTACATATCAGCAGCTGTAATCATTGTGGCTCGGCTCTGCTTAACTTCTCCTTCTGGAACTTTGGCTGAAGGGGAGCCCCAGTCTGAGACATTTGGTTTTCATGACATAGGGAGTAAGAGCTGGCAGGAATCTCAGTGTCTCGTGAAACTGATGCTCAGATATGGCTTCTCTCACTTTCTATCCGCCAAAACACAGCACGTGGCCCCGCCTGGAGCCGATGGCTGGGTGTGCAATCCTGCAGGGTACACACGGGCAAGCAGTTGCAAACAGCAATGGAACGTACCCCAACCTCAACTTACAGATGGGGAAAATGATGCCGGAGGATAGACGTGCTCCAGCCCTGCCCCGTTATTCTGAGCCATTGATTAAGCCCAGATGGAAACACTGACAGCGGCACCCTGGAGATGGCAGAGAGAAACAGGAAAAATAGACATCCACCTGTATTTGAGAAATTATTCTGTGTTAGTTATATAGACATTGCCAGAGAGACAGAGAGCAATAAAGGGAAATTGAGAGAAGGGAGAACCAGGGATGGGGAGAGAGACATAGAAAAATAAAGGGAGGCCGAGTGCAGGGCCTCATCTGTAATCCTAGCACTCTGGGAGGCTGAAGTGGGAGACCAGCCTGGACGAGAGGAAGACCCTGTCTCTACCAAAAATAGAAAAAAAATAAAAAATAGCTTGGGTGGTGGCACGTACCTGTAGCCAATTCTGGAGGCTGAGATAGGAAGATTTCTTGAGCCTGGAAGTTAGCCATGATGCCACCACTGTACTCTACCTGGGGTGACAGAGCCAGACTCTGTCTCAGAAGAAAGAAAGAAAAGAAAAACAAGAAAGGAAGAAAAGAAAGAATGGAGGGAAGGAGGGAGGCCAAGAAAGGAGAAATTGGCAGGAACAGACAGAAAAGAAAATAATTTAGTGGTAGAAGCAGAGGCAGTGGAAGAGGAAACAGAAAAACAACAACAACAACAACAACAACAACAACAAACCGTGGAGGAAGGCAGAAATAAACCAGGAAAGAGGAATCAGAGTGATAGGGGCACATGGGACTCAGAGTGACAGGGGCACATGGGACTAAGTCCCCAGGAAGAGCAGGGGAGGCGGAGGGAGTGAAGGGCGGGGCACAGGGTGAGTAGGAAGCTGAGAAGGAAGTGGCAGCCAGCAGCCAGCAGAGGCGGAGGTTGGAGGTCTTTGGGTTGGTGTGGGTGGAACCTCTCACCATAGATCTGACAGAGGGGAAAGGATCAGGCTGCAGCGGGAGTCTTGGAGAAGGGAGGAGAGAGCGGGTATCAAGAGAGTGCAAAGTAGCAAATTGTTGGGGGGCAGAGGTTGGTGGGAGAGTCCAGGAATGTCCCCTGGGTGGGTACTCCCGACTTCCTATGCTTCAGCCTCTTGTTTCACATTTCCCTTCCCTTCAAGAACCTGGGAGATTTTCTATTGCGTGGTAACAACTATGCAAAATGAATGAGGTGTTGAACATTTGCAGTGAGGTGTTCACACTGTTTTAACTCTCTTTCTCATTGGCTATAATACCTGCTGGAAAAATGGAACGCGAGGTCCCACCTCCTTCTTCTCTATCTTCAGAAGGCAGCTGGGTTTTATAGAAATAATGTAGATCTGGAGACAGACAGATGTGGATTCAAATTATGCTCTTCCCCTTACTGCTGTTTGCCTTTAGGCTCCTTAACAAACCTCTCTGGTTCTTACTTCTCCTGAATTGTAAATGAGGCCATGGATACACCTTTGCTTCTTGGGTGTGGGCAGAAATAAATGGTTATAAAAGGCTCAGGAGGTGTTTTCAAGTGCTGCTCACAGCAAGTCTTTTCTTTTCCTCTGGCCTTTCAAGAAAATTCTAGTTTGTTTTTGTGCTTGGCCTTCACAGACATCCTTTGAGCTAAATTGGGCAGGAGTTATTAACAATATTGACTTTAAAATACTGATATAAATAATGGACTAAATAAATAAATGGGGTAGAAGAGATTGTTCTTTCTTACAGCAGAATTCCAATTAATAAATGTGGAAGGAGAGAGGGAAACAGAAAATCACCATTAGGCAATCAGCAGTGTGATAATTACCACTGACAAGATCCACCGATGTATACTGAAATTAATGGGTGAAACTTCGGGAGGAAAGAAGATACTTTCCACATCTCAAAGTAGTGCCCCTTGGATATTTATTAATTACAAAAGGAAAATACTGAGTTTACGGTGGAGAAATGTGGCAGATTCCACGTGCATTGGCTTCCCAGGGCTGCTCTGACAAATTGCCACAAACTAAGGGGCTTAAAACAACCAAACTCGATTCTCTCTGAGTTTGTCTTTTTAGTTGTTGTTTTTTAAAATGTATGTAAATGTATGGGGTACAAGTGCAGTTTTGTTACATGCATAGATTGTGTACTGCTTAACTCAGATTTTAGGGTGTTCGTCCCCCAAATAACGTTAAGTAATTTGGTATCATCTCTCTGCGTCACACCCCCTCGCCCTTCTAAGTCTTCAGTGTCTGTCATTTCACTCTCCCGCAGTGTCGGAGGCTGCAAGTCTGAAGTTGAGGTGTAGGCAGAGCTGCCCTCCCCCGGGAATAAAAGGATCCTTCGTTGCATCTTACAGCTTTCTGTAGCGCTTGGCCTGTGGCTACATAACTCCAGCTGCTGCCTCCATCTCCCTGTCACCTTCTCCCTGTGTCTTCTCTTTTGTCACCAGGACACATGTCACTGGATTTAGGGCTGTCCTTGACAGCTCAGGTTGTATTCCTCTACCCACAACCCTTAACTACACTCTCAGTGACTCTTTTTGCCCCATGAGTGAACATTCAATGTTTCAGGAATTAGAAGGTGGATGTATCTTTCTGGGATCCACTATTCGAGGGGCCACTGCACCTTAACCAATTGATCAAGGTGAACGTCACCAATAATGAGGCACATGGACACCATGGATCCCCTGAGGCACCAAGAAGGGCACAGTGCCGTTCCCCTGGTATCCTGGCCAAAAATATGTACTGTTCTAATCAGGAGAAAACAACAGACTTAGTGAAAGACATTCTACAAAATATGTGACCAACACTCTTAAGTAGTGTCAAGATTTTGATAGACAGGAACAACTACAGAATTGTCACAGACAGGAAGATACTGACAGCTAAATGCAACACGGGGATCCTGGACTGAAACAAGGGCCTCAGTGGAAAAGCATGTTAAATCTCTACAAGGTCTGTGGTTTAGTTGATAGTATTGAGTCTTGGTTAATTTCCTGGTGTTGGTTTTTTTTTATGTTTATGAAAAATATTAGCATTGGGGAAATTGAGAGACAAGTGTACAGAAACTGTGTTTTAACTTTGCAACTTCCTGTGAGGCTCTAATGACTTTAGTACAAAGCTTAGAAACAAAATAAGAGTGTTGGCTCTGGAACAGGACTGTCTGGGTTAGAATCATGGCCTCACTGGGTCCCTGGCAGGTGACATCGATTAAGTTACTTTACTTCTCCAGGCATCAGTTTTTCCTGTGAAACTGCGATAATAGTTCCTACAATTAAAACGAGGTAATGTATGTAAACTTCATACAAATGTGTCAATGATGCCATTAGTACTGTTGTTCTGATTATTCCTCTTTCACAAGGGAAAGAGGTTAAGAAAGCTCTTCTAAGATCACACAGCCAGTGTCTAAGCCCAGATTTTGACATATCTTTCTGATTCCAAGTGATCTGTCTGCTCTGTAATATTTAAGGAGCAAAGACAGATAAAGACCCTTTGTGGGTGTTTGACTTTTTTTTCCTGCTGCACATTGGTAGAAGAGTTTTCCTGGGTCACATATTAAATACACAAACACTCACCAAAGCTGATGAGCCAAAAAAAAAAAGCAAATAGTGTGTACAAAATTTTCATGATATCTGACATCACAGAAAGGCAAAACAGGTCTTAAATAATGTGCATGTAGCCTATAGGGTATGGGTTGGACACCCCTGCCAGGACCTACTCTCCATTGCTGTCCAATTACCAGATTCCATGTGATGTTGAGGCTGTTCTGCCCCTAGACTGGGGAAGAAGGCAGCCATTTCTTCCTGGCCATACATATTCACAAGTTTTAAAAACAGAAATATCTGACATAATTCTCTAAAAATCTTTTTTTCAAACATCATCTATATAGCTCAGGCATGGTGGCTCACTCCTGTAATCCTACTACTTTGGGAGGCTAAAGTGGGAGGATCCCTTGAGTTCAAGAGTTTGAGACCAGCCTGGGCAAGAGCAAGACCCCATTCCTACTAAAACATAAAAATTAGCAGGGCATTGTAGTGGTGTGTAACTGTAGTCCTAACTACTCAGAACGCTGAGGCATAAGGATTGCTTGAAACTAGAAATTTGAAGTTGCCGTGAGTTAGGCTGATGCCACAGCACTGTAGCCTGGGCTACAGAGTGAGATACTGCTTTAGAAAAAAAAAAAAAAAATTGTCTGTATGAACAAACACACACAACACACACAAGTCGTACATATAAACAAAGCTTCTAGGTCTCAAAGAGTGACTCACAGTGTCATATGACAGGTGCATGACTTAGCTGGCCCTCCCATGGTAAATCTCAGGGCTGCCTGCATGTGTATGGTATGTGCCTGTGGTCCCCACCCTCCCACCCGGCCTGACTCCTCTGTGGCTGTAAACTGCACTCAGTAGAAGGTCTCTCGCGCCTTAGTGAGGGAGCCTTTCGCAGTAGAGGTTCAGCACAACTGTATTTCAAGCCGTTGTGGTAATCATCCTGCTTGCACTTCCATGTATACAGTCAAACAATTACCCAATTCAAACTTCTGCTGCTAATGTTCCCCAGCTCAAGGGCGTCTTTAATAACAAAATAATACTTGTTTTTGCTTCCTTCCCTCTCTGTTTTTTCCTAATCTCTCCCTGATGAGACATAACATTAATTACAGCAGTTAACAGAAATTCTGTCTCCATTACTGCCTGCCACAGTCTCCATCTTGGCTTCCGCCTCAAAAATTTCTCTCCTGAATGAAGTGGGGGAGGGGCTGTGCAGATGTGTGATGTGTATTTATTTACCTTTTTTCTCTGCCCACCTTTGTGTTGAATTTTAAGTCAGGTAGAATCACTATTTTCACTGGGGGTGTGAGAGTGTGTGTGTGTGTGTATGTTTGTGTTTGTGTGTGTCTGCTTCGTAACTTAGCTGTCATTTCAAGCTAATTGTGTTGTTTCCTCTTGTGTGGAAGGAAATCTTATCTGCTTTGGATTAAAATTCAATGAAGGTCATAGCGGCTGGAAAACTTACCAGACTGCTGCAATTAATGTTCATTTGGCTTTGATAAATTGGAACGTTCCCTTCAATAGTACTGGAGTGGATTTCAGAAGCAATAATTCTTCCATTAACTCAAAGATTCTGCCTGTGATGGAGGACCTTATCCTGCTTTTGTTTGTCATCTGTCACTTGAAGGAGCTGGGCATATGTCAGCCATGATTTATTGTGATTGCAGCGCCGGCTTTTACGAAAGCATTTAAAACCACTCATTATTTTTGCCCCCTGTAAATTGCTTGATTAACCAAAACGTGAGGTCAGGTTTGAGGTAGAAAAATTTTTTGTGCCTGTGAGTTTCCAGAACTTGCAATGTTGGGAATATTGCAAGTTCTTTCTAAGGGCTAGGTGGAAATAAATCTATCGAAGATATAACTCTGAGCACTTCCTGTATGATAAGAAACATGTTGAGAGCTTAATGTGCAAAATTTCTATCAATTCTTAAGACACTTCTGCAGGGCAATTTGCCTGTATTGCCTGGGTGGAGACTGAGGTTCATGGGTGATGTGCGTTTTATCCAACATAAGCAACTTAATATTGAATCAGAAGTCTTGATTCTAAAGTCATTGCATTATTTCTATATGCTAAGATTTTTAAAAATTGCTTAATGTTGTTAAGTTCTACTCTTTGCTCTTGGTATTTCACTGAATGAGGAGCGAGGTCTTCTTCCTACTAAGAATTACCTACAGAAGGATCCCTGGATCCTATGGTAGTTCCATTTTTCATTTTTCGAGGGACCTCCCTACTTTTTTACGTAGTGATTGTACCTGTGCACCTTCCACCAAGAGTATACCAGGGTTCCCTTTTCATCAGGTTATATGTATTAAATGTGGATAGGGTTTTACATGCCATTATATCTCATTAAAGTGGCTTAAATAAAATAATACATTTACTGCCACCAACAACAAAAAGAAATAACTCGGGTGTTTCGTTAAAAGTCTTTTTCCTGGGTCCTGCCCCATGTATGCCTGACTTGAACATGGGTTGGGGATTTTGTGGAATCTGCAGAAGTGGAATCCCTAACGGACAGCTCATTGAAACCAGCCACGGGAAAGTCACAGCCTTGACCTGCTAAATTTTTGAATTATTATGATTTATTTCTCATAAACCCCTGCCCAGCAAGCATTGACATCTCCACCTTCCAGACTGGAACACTGCGGGCATCCAGGGAGGTGGCCACACAGCCAGGGAGAGAGCCGACTGAGATCTGGAGCTCTCTGGCTGCAAAGCTCTTGCTGTCACGCGGCAGCCCTGTCTCATTTCTCATGCCTTGTCTCTCCCTGCTCTCAGCCCGCCCTTCCTTCTCTAAAATTCTACAGGGGCACAAGCACGAGCAGCTCTAGGCTTTCCCCACGGGCACCCCCTCCGGTTCCCCTTTTTATTGCAGTCCTTATGTGTCCTCATGTTCCCCTAATGAAGTGTCCAGAGGCCTTCCCTGTCTCGGCTTTCTTTAATAGGGAGTGAAATGTGTTGGTGGCCCTGCCAGAGGCTTTGTTTAGATAATGCATACAGGGACAGAGGCTGTCTGGGGAACATGTGGAAAGTTCCTCCCTCTCCTGCCTGCCGGGAAGGTCTGGGGCATCACCATAAATGCAACCTGGTTAGGGGACAAGAGAATGTGCTGGACCTGTACTCCTCAGCCTTTTGCCAACTGTGTGTTCTTAGCATGGCTTCTCGCCCTCTCTGAGCCTTGGTCTTTTCAGATGTAAAATAATACTAACAATAGTACTTTCTCCAGCAAAGTCGTGGTGCATGGATGGAAGCATACCTGCTAAGTGAAAATTTGGTGTCTGATAAATAGAAATTGCTAAATAAATTTAAATTCTTGAAGCCCAAACACTCTTCACCAACTAACACTCCTAGGACATGTTCTCATTTAAAATTTCATTAAAACCTCTTGACAATATATTAAGTAGGTGTTTTTTTCATTAAAAATGGGAGATAATATAGATTACATTATGCCTTCCTAAATTTATATATTGAAACCTTCACTCCCAATGTGACTATACTTGGAGATAGGACCTTTGAGGCCAGGGTAATTAAGTTAGATAAGGTCATAAAGGTGAGTCCCCGATCCAATAGTACTGGGTTTTCTATAAAAAGAAGAGACACTAGTGACGTACACGGAAGAAAGGCCGCGAGAAGGCATAAGGAGATGGTGTTCATCTGCAAGCCAGGAAGAGAGACTTCAGTAGAAACCAAGCTTGCCAGGGCCTTTGTCTTAGATTCACAGACTGAGCAGTGTGAGACAGTAAGTGTCTGTAGTTCAGAGCACCCAGACCGTGGTGCTCTCTTACCGCCATCCAAGCAGACTAATGCAGAGTTTGCTACTGTGCAGTGAGGTCCTTCTGCAAAACATCCCTAAAAATGTGATAGTGACTTTGGAATTGAGTAATGGGTAAGAGGCTTGGAGACTTTTGAAGTACATGCTGGAAGAGCTTTGAAAATCTAGATTGCTTTAAAAAGACTTGTTAGAAAAATGGATGTTGAAGGTACTTTTGGTAGTTTCTGATAAAGAACAGAGATGGATTTTGCTATAATTAGAGGCAAAGAACTATGGATGTTAATGATTATTCATGGTGAGATGTGTATAAGTATATGCCCATTTTACAGATGGGGAGACTGAGATTGCCTAAGGTCACATGCCCGCTGCAAACCTGGATTGAGTCTTGAGCCCATATTCTCCCCAATAGCATATTGGTTAAGCATAGCTAACTCAAGGAAAGACTCATGCCTATTAAGCCTGTTTCTTCTTGTATGATCTGGAAAGAATTTCCTAACCTGTCTGAGCCTTGAAGTGGCAGAATGAAGCCTCAGTGGGGCAACTTGAATGAAAGGCTTGGTACTTCCCTTGCGGGAAGCGCTACATAAATGGAAGCTCTAGTGTTGGGAAACCTCTCTTCATGTCGCCAACATCCTGTTTCCTTGATGTTAAATTTAGGATAGTAGCTCACATCTTAAAAGACTCTGTTGAAATGAAATAAGAGAACCCAGGCAGGGTGCCCAGGAGAGTGACTGGCACATGAGAGATGCTCAGTTCAAGGTGACGGTGATGATTATTATCAGTAGCCTCCCCAAGCATCCTACTGATTAGAGATTTCTCAATTTGGGAATCTCTTAGATCAACCAAAGACCAAGCTGATGCTTGTCTGGTCTGCTCCACCCCAGGTTGGGGGAGGCCCACGTGGAGGAAGACTGGCAGTAGGGGTCTCAAAGCCACCCCCAGGGACCATCCTCAGAGGGTGATGCTATGGCTGCCAGACCAAGTGGTACAGAGTGAAAAATGAGGATGTGAGGCAGCAACAACATCTGTGTCATCATTTCTGCGCCAGGAGGTCAACCGGCTTCATAAACTGTGATGCTGCCACAGCGCTCTTTGTTTAGGAATTAATTAGGAGCAGCAAAGAACTGCTGCCCATGCAGATTCTGGTCCCTGGAAGTTGTAAAAAGCAGATGGATTTTAAGCAAATGTGCTTTTCACCCATTAACACTGTGCGATAGGATGCGTATTATAGCATGGGAGGGATGGGTGAGGAAGAGGGACCCCTGAGCCCCCTCCCCTCATTGTCATTGCTGCTGTTTGCGCATCAGTACGATTTTGTTATTGATAGTACGATAGTCTGGTGAGTCTCTCTGTGTGCTAAGACCAGTGCTAAATACTTTATACACATCTAATCTTCCCAGTGGTCCAGCGAGGGGGCTACTTACTGTCAACTGCCTCATTAGCGCATCACTGAGCCTGTTGACACATGAACACTCAGGCTTGGAGGCAGACTCTTGTGCTAAGAGGGACACACAGCATCAGACTTGACTCCAGAGTATGGGAGTCCTAGGTCTTTACCTGTAGCTAATATACTATAACAGCAATTCCTTACCCTCCTGGTAAAATATCTGTTCAAGGATGAGTGAGGAACTTTGAAGAGAGGATCCTGTAAAACAGGGATTCCTCATGCATGGGCCGGTGAGGGCCATTTATGCTTCACGAGTCAACTCTTTGTTGACAGAAGTTAATCACTGTCAAAGACTGCATTTCACCTCAGCAATAATAATAAAAATAGGAAGGAGGAGGAGGAAGAAGAGGGGAAGAAAAAGAAGGGGGGAGGGAAGAGAAAGGGGAAAGGGTGGAGGAAGAGGGCAAGGAAGATAATAGGGCTGAGCAATATCTGTACAACGCTTTAAAGATTTAAGACAGTGCTCACACATTTAGTACTGCAGTTTAGCCTCCAGACCATCCTGAATATTTAAACATTGATACTGTAGTTATTATTATTATTACCAGCTGTTTTGTAGATGAGGAGATTGAAGTTTAGAAAAATCTATCATGTCCAGGATCACACAGCCCCCCCCCCACCCACCCCCCCCCAAAAAAAAAAAAAAGTAAAAGCAAACATCCTTGTATTAGATGTCTGGGCACCTGCTGGGAATGACTGAAAGGTTGGGGATGCCCTGTGACGGTAAAGAGGAAGGAGCTCATGACGGAGAAGCTCAAAGAATCATGGTGCATCAGAGGCCCAGGGAACCTTTAAGGCCTCTGCTTTAAAGTCTCTGTGACTCTTATTGTCACAGAAAAAAAGAAGACCCCATGATTGCACTTATATGAGATACCTAAAACAGATCATAGAATCAAAGAGTTAAGTGGTGGGTTGCCAGACATGGGGAAAAGAGGGGAGTGAGCAGTTCCTTACCAACAGGTGTGAAGTTTCAGTTGATGAGTGAGTTCAGACCTGCTGTACTACACTGGACCTACGGCCAGTGTTAAAGGGTCACACACTTAAAGTTTGCGAGAAGGGTAGATTATGTTCTCATGGTATGTATTTCTACAGCGGTACTTTTTTTTTTTTTTTTTGAGACAGAGTCTTACCCCACTGCCCTGGGTAGAGTGCTGTGGGGTCATCTTAGCTCACAGCAACCTCAAATTCCTGGGCTCAGGCGACCCTTTTGCCTCAGCCTCTGGAATAGCTGGGACTACAGGTTCCTGCCACAATACCTAGCTAGTTTTTGTTTGTTTTGTTTTGTTTTGTTTTGTTTTCCATTTTTATTAGAGATAGGGTCTTGCTCTTGCTCAGGTTGTTCTCCAACTCCTGAGCTCAAGCAATCCATCTGCCTCAGCCTCCTAGAACGGTAGAGTACATTTGTACATTTTTTTAATGAGGAAAACTAATACCTGTAGACAGGGACTCTCATTTCTTCAAATTCACAAGAGATTGTGTGACATCAGGGATAAAAGATGAACAAATTTGGGTTTAAATCCAAAATGTCCCGTCACCTCTACTTGTGACTTTGGGAAAGTTAATTCATCTTCTCAACCTTGGTTTTCCCTTCTGTAAATAGGAATAATACTACTATATGGGCATGAAGGTGCCATGAGATGATTTATATAAAATTGGAGAAGTATAGGCTTAGTGCCCTTAGCTCAGTGGTTAGGGTGCTGGCCACATACACCAGGCCTGGAGGGTTCAAGGCCAGCCTGGGCTTGCTAAACAACGACAGCTGCGAGAAAAAAATAGCCAGGCATTGTGGGGGGTGCTTATAGTCCCATCTACTTGGAAGGCTGAGGCAAGAGAATCACTTAAGCCCAAGAGTTTGAGGTTGCTGTGAGCTGTGACACTACAGCACTCTATGGAGGGCAACATAGCGAGACTGTCTCAAAAAAAAAAAAAAAAAGAAAAGAAAAGAAAGAAAGAAAGAAAAGAAAGAAAGAAAGAAATTGGAACTACAATGTACATCACAGAAAGTGAAAAGCCATTGAGAAGTAGAAAAAGAGGAGAAAACAAGCATGGGCCTGGGGCCAGCTAGGCCTGTGTCCAGCTCTAAGCTTCTCAGTCCTTAGCTACGTGACCTTGGAAAAGCCACTTATATACCCTAAGCCTCAGTTTCCTTCTGTGCTAATCAAGAGGATGGTTATACTCGTATTGTTTTGTTTGCTGTGAGCACTGAGAACCATCTGTGATGAGCTCTGCTCAAGGCTCTGGCCACAGTGAACCTCAGCTCTCCTGGGTCCCAGTGTGTTCTACTCTGCCCAGGCCTTCAATTTCTCACTCAGCTAGATGTTCTCCAAGCAAACAAATAAAGCCAGTGTTTGCCTCCCTGAAGCACACGTTTGACATCATTGGACCCTGGAGCTGAGAAGCAGTTCTGGATTCTAGCTATTTCTACCAATACATTTCCCACTTGGTAGGGTGAGGGGTCCCCTACACACACAGAGCTGGAGGAGAAGACAGCATTAAGTGTAATTAAATATGCGCTGCTGCTCTTGGGGAAGACATTGAGGGGCTCTGTCTTTAAAGTGTCATTCTTGTAGCAAAGACACCTGTTATGCTAATGATGCTGCCTTAGTCTCCACGGGGACCCTGGATGTTTTCTGAGCTCAGCTAGGGTGAATACATTACACCCCATGCTGTACTCCATGGTATATCTTCTTTTGTTTTTTCTCAAATGTAAGCACCTTGGGTTCTTAATTTGGCCTCCATAGTAAAACATATGGCTGGGAGAAGTGCTTAAGTTAGTCCCCTCATTGGAGAGGATACCTGATGGGAAAAAACTAGAAGAGAAACAAACATTTACTGGGCCAGTGTCATGCGCGTGGTGTCCTGCTGAACGCTTGTCTTGTCTTTGTTCTGCAGTTTAGTTCACTGCAGCCACTACAGAATACATATTTGTATTGTTATTTTGCAGGTAAAGAAACTGAAACTCAGGGAGGTCACCATTTAGTTATTTATTCAATTAATATTTCCTGAACCACCTGCCCACCATGTGTCAAATACTTGTGTTAAAGGCCCAGGATTATCATCTGGTCTTTGGGGCTTTATCAACAGCGTTGATCAGAGTAGCTGACTTGAGGCTGAGGCCCCAGAGACATGAAGCGGCTTATCTGCAGTCTCAGAGTAGGAACTGGCAGAGCTGGGATTCAAACTCAAATCTGTTGGAGTCTTGTTTTGATACTTTTGAACCAAGGGAATATGGAACTTATTCATTCACTTCCGCAACTTTCCTAGGGGACATCTCCGTATGTCCAAGGTACTATGTTAAGGAATTTCACCTTCATTCTGAGATGCAGATTTCCATACCTTCAGGTGGAGCCACTGAGTCTAGTATTTAGCACATACAAGATAGCACTGTGTCAGAAGCATAGACCACAGTCATTGAGAACAGAGGAGGGACAGGTCACTTCCAGGTGGAAAGCAGAAAAGCAAGCTTCCCGAAGGGAGGAAACATTCATGCAGCACTCAAATGTGGCACGCAGGTGGACATCAGTCAATAATTTGTACCTTCTGCCTCACCAAGAACCTGCAGAAGATGACACTAATGAGGTCCTGGGGTCAGGGGGGATTTGTCCCACATTCACTTACTTTCCAAGAGGTTAGTAGAGTTCTGGTGTCTTCCAGAATTCATGGGATATACAGCACTTTGTCCAAAGACAAGGGCTGGGAACTGATCAACACAGGTAAACAGACCTGGCTCTTACCCACAGAAAGCTCATGGATTAAAGAGGGAAGAGAGATTGATAGCATTAATAAGTCCTTTTACTTAACTCCAGAAAGACGTGGCAGTATTGGTAGTGAAAGTTAGTAGTAGTTTTTTAGGTAGTTAGCTTAGAAAGGAGCCATATAGGCTGGGTGTGGTAGCTCATGCCTATAATCCTAGCACTCTGGGAGGCTGAGGCAGGTGGGTTGCTTGAGTTCAGGAGTTGGAGACCAACCCGAGCAAGGGTGAGATCATGTCGCTACTAAAAATTGAAGAACTGGGGCAGGGGGATGGCTTGAGCCCAAGAATTTCAGGTTGCTGTGAGCTATAATGATGCCATGGCACTCTACCCAGGGCAAGAGAGTAAGACTCTGCCTCAAAAAAAAAAAAAAAAAAAAAAAAGAAAAGAAAAAAAGAAATAAAGCACCATATAAATTGGTTCCAGCTATATATATATATATATAAATAACATATATATATATATATATATATATATATGTTAATATCTGTTTAATAGCTATTTAATTTTAGGTTAATGTAAGGGTACAAACAACTAGGTTACAATGTTTGCATTTGTTGGGTGGACTCCCTCTTTTAGTTGTGTCCCACACCAAAGAGGCATGCGGTATACCATTACATTGTGCCCATTAAGTGGGAGCACACCAATCCCCCTCCCTCCTCCCTTTACCCCCTCCCTTATTCTCCTTCCTCCCAACTTGAATTGAATTGAGTTTTTCTCTTATGTGAGCATGTATTAGTTTATCTGCTGGCATCATATTTGTGCTGAGTACACCGCATACTTCTTTTTCCATTTCTGTGTGCTTCAACTCCATCCAGGTAAACACAAAAGATGTAAAGTCCCCATCTTTTTTATAGCTGCATAGTATTCCATGGTCTACATATACCACAGTTTGTTAGTCCATTCCTGAGTTGGTGGGCATTTAGGTTGTTACAATAGCTACTTGTTATCAAATGAAACATGGTGATTGACATCGTTTATGCGCACATAGATGCTTAATGTAAACCACATCAAAGTGGATCTGTTTTGGCTAGAAATTTGAAGGAGATTGGGCAATGAGACTTTAGTTACCCAGTTCCACTACCCAACATCAAAGCTGTGCTTTAGGGAACATGGCTTAAAAACCACTGACCAACTTCCACTTCCCCATCATAAAACTGATAGAGCAACTGTGCTCTGAGAGGTGAAGGAACTTAAGTTACAGGACCACCAGAGTGTAAGTATGAGCTGAAGTCAGGAGCCAACGCCCTGGTGTCCTATCTCAAGGCTCATGAGCACACCATGGAGAGGAGAGATTGTTTTTGTTTTTGTTTGTGTGCTTTTTGCATTTTTACTCTAAAATAATTTTAGATTTGCAGAGAATTTCCATATACATTTTACTCAGCTTCCCCTAATGTTAACATATTTCAAAATCATTATACTTTTGTGAATACTAAGAAATTATCATTACTCTGACACTATTAACTAAAGACATTGTTCTTATTCCCCTAGTCTCTATACCAATCTCCTTTTACTGTCCTAGGATCCAATCCAAGATACCATATTACATTTAGAGCTCGTACCTCCTTAGTTTCCCCGTCTTGGTCTGTCCCTGTCTATTATCACCTTGACACCTTTGAAGAGTACTGATTTAACATTTTGTAGTATAGCCCTCAATTTTGATTTATCTGATGTTTTCTCATAATTAAACTGACGTTACAGATTGGAAGGAAGAATGCCCTTCTTATTACATCCTATCAGGAGGTATGTGGTATCAACATGACCTGTCACTGACAATGTTAATATCACCCCTTATTTAAGGTGGTATCTGCCAGGTTTCTCCACTCTCAAGTTATAATTTCAGTCTTTCAACTATTTAGAAGTAAGATGCTAAGTCCAGAATATGCTCAGGCAGAAGGAGATTAAGATCTATCTCGTGGGCTGGGTGCAGTGGCTCACGCCTGTAGTCCTAGCACTCTGGAAGGCCAAGACAGGTGAATTGCTTGAGCTCAGGAATTTGAGACCAGCCTGAGCAAGAGTGAGACCCCATCTCTACTAAAAATAGAAAAACTAGCCAGGTGTTTTGGTGGATGCCTGTAGTTCCAGCTACTTGGGAGGCTGAGGTAAGAGGATCACTTAAACCCATGAGTTTGAGGTTTATGTGAGTTTCTGTGAGCTATGACACCATGGTACTCTACCCAGGGCAACTGAGTGAGACTCTATCTCAAAAAAAACTACATCCTGCAGGGAGGAATGTCAGAGAATTTGTGGACATTTATCAAAATCACCACAGTAATTAATAAGTATTTGGAATTGATACTTTGAGACTGCAAATATTCTATTTCTATGTAAAGTTTTTCTCCACTAATTTTAGCATTTGGGCAGTGCCCACAGCTCAGTGGGTAGGGCGCCAGCCATGTATATTGAGGCTGGTGGGTTTGAGCCCAGCCTGGGGCAACTAAACAACAATGACAACTGCAACCAGAAAATAGCCAGGTGTTTTGTCAGGTGCCTGTAGTCCCAACTACTTGGGAGGCTGAGGCAAGAGAATCACTTAAGCCCAAGAGTTTGAGGTTGGTGCGAGCTGTGATGTCACAGCATTCTACCAAGGGTGACATAGTGAGACTCTGTCTCAAGAATAATAATATAATAATAATAATAAGAATAATAATTTTAGCATTCATCAATTGATCTTGTCTGCAGCAAGTTATTACCCTAGTGGAGAAAAGGAACTTTTAAAGCAAAGCGAAACAAAAACAGGAAGAAAATTAAAACCAAGATATGAAAGGAAGAAGGAACAAAGTATATGCTTATTAAAGATGACCCATTTTTTAGATGCTAGACCTGGGTTAGAGTATGTAACTAGGGGTAAAGGTACTACTGGCCTTTCTAGTCTTGTCCCAACATAGGGATGTTCTAACTCTGCAGTGCCCAGCCCCCAGCGGCTGGTGGCCTGTGGCCTGTTAGGAGCTGGGTGAGATGGTGCGCTGTGAGCAAGCAAAGCTTCATTTGTATTTACAGCTGCTCCCTCTCACTTGCCTGGCCCCCACCTTTGTCCCATCAGTGGCACCTTAGATTCTCACAGGAGTGCAAACCCTACTGTAAACTGTGCATGGGAGGGATCAGGTCGTGTGCTCTTTGTGGGCATCTAATGCCTCCCCACCCCTCATCCATGGAAAGATTATCTTCCATAAATCCAGTGCCTGATGCCAAAAAGGTTGAGGATTGCTATTCTAATTGGCATCACAATGGCATTGTCAGTAATCATCAGAGTCTGATGCTGAGGGTGGCTCCTTTTAGGTCTGTTAGGGAAAAGTCAGCATATAGCAGTAACAACTAGCTTAGCAACTTGTTTTCCATATTTCATCTTAAAACACACCTCATTGTGGAAGCCAGTAAAGATATGTCTCTCACCCTGAGAGTTCCTGTTTCTCTGCTTGTGTTGCGTCACGTGTGCTTCCTTTTTGCTTGATGGGTATGCTTTTCAGTGGATCCTGTGACTTGTAGGGAGGGAGAAAACAGCAGATCCCTCCTGATAAGGGTCCATAAGATCTCAGCGATAATACTTGGCTAACTTGAAGCTCAAGAATGAGGACATACCAGGATGTGTATCTGCCCATGCCTGGCATATAACACGTGATATCTGGGGTGGGTCACAGGGAATTAGACATCCCAGCTTTGCTTATTTCACCATTGGAGCAAATCTCTTAGAAGAGGTGACCTTTGGGATAGTCCGTCAAGGACTGAGGTTTACAGAAATTCTTCCAGAAAGGAATTACCATGCAAACTTCACATGCAAGAAACTACATATATTAGGAAATTCCTTTTTTTTTTTTTTTGCAGTTTTTGGCCGGGGCTGGGTTTGAACCTGCCACCTCTGGCATATGGGGCCACCACCGTACTCCTTTGTGCCACAGGTGCTGCCCCAGGAAATTCCATTTTTTTACCCATTAAAATAATAGATTTTCTATCCATTTAGCCTGGAATTATTTAGTTGTTTTTTTTTTTTTTTTTTAAGACAGAGTCTCCCTCTATCACTTTGGGTAGAGTGCCATGGTATAATATCTCACAACAACCTCAAACTCTTGGGTGCAAGTGAACCTCTTGCCTGAGCCTCCCAAGTAGCTGGAATTATAGGCATCCTCTACAATGCCCAGCTGTTTTTTCTATTTATTTTTATTTTTATTTTTTTAATAGAGATGGGGTCTTGTTCTTGCTCAGGCTGGTCTCCAACTGCTGAGGTCATGTGATCCACCCACTCTGGCATCCCAGAGAGCTAGGATTACAGGTGTGAGCCACCACACCTGGATAGAATTATTTCTGATTCTGAGGAACTGCTGTATTAGGGATGTGACTACTTGTACCAATAGAGTAATCTAGCCCATGAATATCCTCTCTGTATCTGTAACATGTCAGAACGTCAACACAGTTAGTCTTAGTAATGGATTCTTCATTTGCTAGTGGGTTGGTTGATTGCTGGTTGGTAGATTTAGGCCCATTCAAAGACTCCATCTCATTACCATTTGGATTTCGTTGCAGGCACTATTATATTTATCCAATATTTTCTCAAAAGTAAACATTTCCATGAATGCTAGCCTGACTTTGAGTTGCCCAGCAGCTTGGTCCCTTCTGCCTATGCTTGGGGCAGGCTAGAATGCCAGGAATCACTGGACCTTCAGGGGCAGCCATTAACTGCTGTTGATTAACACACACCTCCCTCCTTTGTCCTTCCCCGGGGATAACTCTGAGCCGTGCCTATTTCTCTCTGAATGCCCCAGCACCATGCACCTCCTGTTGCTCACCATGGAATATGGCTTACAAAACTGTGTTTTATTGCTTTCCTTTCCTTTCTTGCCTCATTTCTCCACTCCCTGACCAGTGATTCCTGAAATCACTCTCCATAAAAACTACTTAGAGCCAAATCCCTGTTTTCTGAACTGCTTCTAGAAAGATGGACTCAAATCGGCTTCTTCGAGGGCCTCTTAGAATAGAGGAGTTTGAGACCAGAAAGGAAGAAATTCACCTTGACTTCTCATTGTGCCTCTGAAATAGATTTTTTTTAGTTGAAACAGGGACAAATACTTTCACTGTGTGAGACTAAATCCTTTACTTATAAGGGGAAAAGATTGGCTTAGATGTTGCCAAAGTTTTTTCCCCTAAGTTTTAGTTCTGAAATATTAACTTATAAACACCTTCATTCTTTCCCTATGTGTCCGATTTCCAGGAATTATCTGATTTGTTTTAAGAAAATTTCTATGCTTTCTGCCTACAAAGTCTCATTTCCAAAACCAAATCTGAATTCTTCCAGTATTAAAGAAGTTTGGATATCCTGTTTCCTAGGACTACCTGTATTTGACTTTGGATGTAAGGCCAGAATATGGGCAAGGCCAATTGCATTTTCATCTTCCCTTCCTTCTCTTTTTTTCCTCCCTCTCTTGTCCTAATTTCTCCACTTGTACATGTGGAGGTGAAATTGAAAGCTCTGACCTATTTCTGCTTCTGATTGAATATAATCATAGGTACTATCCTTTGAGAGCTTAGTACGTGACACAACTATACCAAACACTTCCCACACATTATTGTATTTACTTTCCAACCATGGTATGAGGAAGTTACTATAATTATTTTATCACAAGGAAGCTAAGATTCGGAGAAATTATGCAGTTGCCCAAGGTCATGCGGCCTTGAGTGGTGAGGCCAGGATTTGAGTCCAAGCTTTTCTTGAATTGAAATCCTGTATTTTATTAACTGTCTGCTCTTCTTCACAATGAAATTCAGTAGACATGATTCTAAAGACCACTTCTCAACATCACACTATGTACATCACAACATAACCCATCAGAGCTGGGTGAATGTAGAGACAGAAACAGAGAAAAGACTGGGTGGCATTTGGGAAAACACATACAGATTTTATTGGACAATAAACAAAGTGAAGTAATAGTGTTATGTGGACACCGAATAAACTTTTTTTAAAATTTAGATTTCATCAATGATAGTGTCTCATTAAGAACAGGGACTTCTGGTCTGGTTAGGCACTTCTCAGAATATTATGCTCACCATCAAGTGTGTCCAGGAAAGCAAAAAGGTTCAAAAAGATATTACCACAATTTTGAAAATAACTGGGAGGATTTAGCCTGGAGAAAAGAAGACTTAGGGATCTTGATGAGGATTACTACTTCAAATCCTGACTATCTCTCAAGGGGATGTGGGAGTTAAAATTGTCCTGTGTGGCCTCAGGACATAAGAATCAATAGGGATGAGCCACATGGTAGCAGGCTTCAGTTCTATTTTTAAAAGGAATGATAGCAAAAGTGTCCAAAAACTGAAATAAGTTATTTCAAGAGGTGGTGTTGACTTTCTATGCCTGTGTTAGGTTTAAAAAAAAATGTGTGTGTGTGTGTTTAATTGAGATAAAGTTTTGCTGTTACCCAGACTGGCCTCCAACTGCTGGACTTAAGTGATCCTCCCCACTGAGCTTCCCTAGTACCTGGGACTACAGGAAGCACTATAGGATTTTATTCTTTCTTTCTTTTTCTTTCTTTCTTTCTTTTTTTTTAATCTGGAAGTGATATAAGTCCAACCAAACTGGCTAAAAGACAAATAAGGCCTTAAATTCCTCAAGTATCTAAGGCAGTGGTTCTCAACCTTCCTAATGCTGCGGCCCTTTAATACAGTTCCTGTGGGTCATAACCCACAGGTTGAGAATCTCTGATTGAAGACTTCCTTTAGTTCCAGGAGTGGTTAGGTTAAGATGTTCACAAAGTTATCCTTCACTCTGGTTTTCTCTGGGCAGGTTTCATTCTTGGGCATACTCCCTCCCTGGTCATAGATTATTTTATATTTACCATCATGGGGTGGGAGGAAGAGTGCTTGTTGTTTTTAGCCCAAGTGCATGGGCAAACTATCGTTGACTCCTGGGTCCATCTCTGTGTTAGATTTGTATTGCTGCTGTAACAAACAAGAACGAAGTTAGAGGCTTAAAAACATTGCTCCATGGTTTAAAATTTTGAATGGATCTCACTGGGTTAAAAGCAGCATCAGCAGGACTGTGTTCCCTCAGGGGGCTCTGTGGGAGAGCCCTTCCCTGTTGCTAGAGAGTCACATGTATTCCCGGCATGGTCCTCTTCCATTATCTACAAAGCCAATATCACATCACTCTGACCTCCTCTTCTGCCTCACTATTTTATTAGGAGCCTCATGATTATATTGGACTCATCTGGAAAATCAGAATCCTCTCCTCATGACAAAGTCAGCTGATTAGCAATCTGAATTCTATCTGCAGCTTTAATTATCCGTTGCCATGTAACTTAACATATTTACAGGTTCCGGGGATAAAAATTTTGACATCTTTACAGGGGTCGTTATTCTGCCTACCACAAAGTCACTGTGGGTCAGGTGGCCACCTGTGGACCGAAACTCAGGACAGCCAGATCCAAATCATATGGATTGATAGTGTTAAAAGGAATATCATTAGTGTCTTAAAGGAAAAACCAAGTCTTTATTACAAAAGAAGGATGGATGGTGCCTGTGGCTCAAAGGAGTAGGGCACTGGCTCCATGTACCAGGGTGGCAGGTTCAAATCAGTGCAGGTCAAAAACTGTAAAAAAAAAAAAAAAAAGAAGAAGAAGAAGAAGAAGAAAAAGGAGAGGCTGCTAAGAAGATTTTTAAAAAATAGAGAAAGAAAAATAAACCAAACACAGTGTGGGTGACAATATTCAATATTAGGTAGGAGGTGAAATTAATGATGAGAAAGTTGGTTTGTTTTTTTTTTAATATTCTGATGTTTGAATACTTTATCTTTTGGCTCTGCCTAACTACAGATAAAACAAATTGCTGATCTTTTCTAATGATATAAATTCTATCCTCCATTCCTGAATAAAGCCCTGGGAATTCTTAGGGTCACATTCACTATTCGGTTTACGTGGTTCTCCGAGTCCTAGATGATTAAGGCCAGGAGGATGTGGGAGAGAAAAAGAGAGGTAGAAGGAGAGAGTATTAAAGTAACAATTGTAAAATCTGTAGAATGAGTACTACCCTCCTTACCTGAGAAGGATGTTTTAAAGGACACCTTCCCAAAGAGTCCATCACAGTTGTTAGCAAAGACCAAGTTCCCTAGGAGAAATAACAACAAAAAAATCCTTTTCTCCAAACTTAGCTTTGAGAAAAGCAAAACAATAAAAAATGAAAAAAATAGGGTTGCCCATAACTGAGCATTTTTTCCTCCTTGCCTGCTGGTAGCTGAAATTGGATGGGGCCATGAAATTCTAACCAATTTCACTCCACCACAGGTGCCTTGAGTGATACATTTCCAGTCAAATGCACAATTTAGGGCTACAGATGGTGGAAGAGAGTGAAAGCAGAGGTAAGAATGAGAGATAGTCAGGGGAGACATTTCAGGAGAAGTGATGTGGTATTAATTTTTTTTTTTTTTCGGACTCTGGAGTTCAATTTTTTCTTTTCTTTTTTTTTTTTTTCTTTTTTTTCAGATTTCAATGTTAAAGCAGGACACTTGGCTGAACATTTCTTGGGGAAGCATTTGTTGATATACATAACTCCTGGGCAATTCAGGCATATCTATGGGAGTGGAATTAGATTCTGCATAACCATCTCAAGAGCTTTGAAGCTTTGCAAAGTCTTTTTAAACACAGATCAGAAAGAGCAGGTCTGCCTCCCAAGCAACACATTGACTCAGATGGTGCTGTCCTTGGTGCTGGTCCAACACATGGCCAGCCTACAGCTTGACCTGATTCTGATGAAGAGCAAACTCTCAACTTGAGTTGGCCCCTATTTATTTGTGGCCACAGGTCCCCTTTCAATTGTGCACTAAAAAATTAGTTTAAAGGCTCTTTTTGTTCCCTCCAATGTGGCTTTCTTATCCCTACATTGTAATCTACATGAGAGCAGAAACATTATGCTCACTGCTCTGTCTGCATGGAGTGACATCTGACTCATACTAGACTCTCAGTAAATTTGTGTCAAAGAAATTTACTACTAATAATGCCCTTTATTACTTATTCACTGGAACAGTACGTATTTACACATATACCAACATAGATACATGTGCACATATCCACACACAAACTGAATGTTTCTGTAGCATACTTTTTAGTTTATAGAGTTCAGTCTTTCCAATCAGCTTAAGCAACATGTTATTTGTCAACGTATCTGTGCCTCGCTTGGTTTTCTGAGTAAACTGAACCAGGCTAATTTTACAGCAAAGGAAACTAAAGTTCAGTGGAAAAATACATGGCTCAGGTAAAACAGGTAAGAATGGAGAACTGTGACATATCTCCTACATGGTGTCACTATCTGGACGTTTTAACTTTCTCTTCTTTATGACTAAATTCAAGCACTACATCAGGAAATCAGAACTCCCAACTTTTTGACTCTTCTCAATAATGTTGCTGTTTTTGACATCTGGTAGGTTGTGGATCCATGCAATACATCTGATATATACATTTATATCCTTGCCATATATACAGGGTAGACATAAAGTTCATATGTAATTTAAATAGTACACTAATTAAAATTGCACATGAACTTTATTTCCACCCTGTATATGTGAAGTTTGTTGCCAGGAAGTGTTATTTGAAATTAACACCACATTGCTTCATTCCTTGTCTCAGTAATTTTGGCACTTAATTACCAGGGAGTAGAATGTAATGATGAGATGTGTTTTTCATGATGGGCCTTTAGAAGAAGAATAACATGGATTCCCAATTCCCTTAATTAATAATAACCTTTTCACTCTCAGTTTTCATGGTAGATTGCTCAAAGGAACTCAAAGCCCAGCACATACAACAGTCAGTGAGGGCAGAATCATCATGGTCTCACTGCTCTGCACTGGTGTGCTCTGTTGAAGAGGTAGATGGCTTCGGTGTTGTCTCAGGATTTTCAGGGATAAAGTTGGGCTGTGGCTGATCTCCTTCCCCTAAGCCCATGGTAATTCCAAAATCATACCTTAGGTAAATAAGGTAAAAATCAGCGGGGCCAGTAAGAGAAGAAAGAAATGAAGTCAGAAATGATGGGAAGGGCAGGAAGTAGAAGAGGAGATGAGATTTCTTAAGAATTAGAAAGCCTTATTGAGCAGACGCTCTGTACCTCATTCTGTGAAAGTCTCTTTCATATTCATCACTGCAATAATTTGCATCTAACAGGCAGGCTGAAAGCTGGGATGGATGAACGCATACTTTGAATCTTCCCAGCCTCTATGATTCAGTACGCACATTTTGCATATGAGGAAACTGAGCTACAGAGAGGTGAAGCACGGGCCAGGTCAGGAGTAGGTTTTGGAGGGCAAGAGATAACATGGATAATTTCACACCAAGCAGGCTCTGAAAGGTCCTGAGAAGGTGGAAGCCTGCAGGGGAACGTGCCATTCATGTAGCCATGATGCTATCTGAGAGGGACACTAGTTTTATTATTTTTTTCTTATTTTATGTCTGAAAAAAATAGAAGGTCAGAAACTCGAAATGTCCCAATTATACATGGATTCTTCCTTCATTTATTCTCCCTTAGAGTGTCTACTCTGGGTGAGAAGTGAAACAACTCCTGCATCTAGTGATTTGGAGTGTGTCTTTTTCTAGGGAGATACCGGCCTCTAGATTAAAGGATGCTAAATGGAGGTGAGGTTAAAAACAGAGGGGACCAAAGAAAGACATTCCAGACAGAAGGCGCAGTGTGAGCAAACTCAAGGAGGCTTTAATTCACAAGGGCACATGTATTTTAGGGAGGGGAAGTAGCTTCTTTCTTGTGGTGGAGGGATAGGATGCCTCGGAAAGCACCGTGCATGGTAAAACTAAAGAAGTTTGATGGTTAAAAGTTGGGTTGTACCCTGTAGGCTAAGAGAAACAATAGACTTTTAGAAGCAAGCAAATTGTGGGCTTTAGAAACATGAATGAAAGGATGGAGCAGAGGCCCCTGCTCCCTTTGCATGACCCTGTATGAATTCTCACCACCGTACCTCAGCCTCCCTTGCTGCAAAGCGTCACACAGGCAATGGAACCAGAGAGGTGTTTCCCAATGGGCAGGAAACAGATAAGTAACCTAGTTTGAGTCAGAGTTTTGCATTGAGAGGCTGAGCTGCTTGGTGTAACAATTTGCAAAATTAAGTTGAAATGGGGTCTGATTGGCTGGAAAGCACTTGGCCTACATTATTGCCCATGGAGACTCTCTGTGTCTGATTAAGCTGCAGATTTTGCTGGGCCTTCTCCCGGTGATCCATCATTATTCATGTTAGCACCAGGTCTGTCAGCCTCCCTCTACCACCAAAATTAATGAATTGAACTTCATGACCCACGCGTTTGATGGGATGAGACTCTCTAAGTCAGCACAAGGCCATGGGGGGATGGGCTGTAATTGGTCTTTCTTCCCTCCAAAGGAGAGACTAAGACCACCACCCCCCCTTCTTTATTACCTTCCTGGGCTGCTGAGCTGGCATCCTCAGCAGGATCAAGGGGACCCAGGAATAAAGCCGCAATGAATACCAAGCACCTGAAGACTGAGCTGGTCTTGGGAGATGTAGCCCAACTGTGTCCCCACTGTATGGCTAGGAAAAATGAGATGGGAGATGAATTCCACAGCAAAAAGCAAAGAGCAGAGCAGGAGCTACAGCCATTCTGTCTTTTTCTCTGCTTCCTGTACTCTTTTGCAGCTTGATTCCTCAGCTAGACTGGCCTTGGACTGCTCATGTCTCCCATCTGATGAGAGGAGAGGGAGTCATATGCATATTACTTCCCTAGTTTGCGGCTGGAACTAAAATTTAGCATCTCTATTTTACCTCTGTGTCTTGCTACTTTGACATCAAAGCCAAAATTTCCTGTGGTGGCTGGTGTCATGGGGAGAAAAGCGAGAAAAAGACATTAAATAGCGTTTCTGACCTAGAAAAAAACTTGGAGGTCACCTTCAATTCCTTCTACAGTGTCCCTGTCACATGATGTTTAAGCTTCTGCTCACATGGATCTTGTGTCAGGCAGCTCACTATTTCCTGAGGCAAAGTTTCTAACTTTGGACAGTTTTGCCTATATAGAAAGAACTCTCACAATTAACCTAAAATTTGTGTTTTTATGGTTGCCACCTTTTGGTCATAGTTCTGTCGTCTCTGTTGGTGGAGCATGAATCTATTTTTTTCTTCCATGTTGGAGTTCTTTGCGTCCTTTAAGCTAGTTTTCATGCTGCCCTGAAATTAATGCCCCCCTCTCTGCTCAAAAATCCAGTCTTTAACCCATTAGTAAGCTCTTAAGCCCACATCATGAATCAGGACAGTATTTTCTGCAGCAAAATAGAATGAAATGGAGTAGAACAGAATAGAGAATATCAGAGTGGATTGTAGAAAGTAACAGCAAGCTTTGTTTCTGAATGCTTTGATGTTCGTGTGCATGTGTGTGAATGTGTGCACTGGGTCCCATTGAAACTTCTTTTTTTAAACCATGAGTGATGCTGTTAAAGTATTTCAAAGGATACTTTTCAAAGTCTTTCTCTCTTTTTTTGAAGGCAAAATATTATTGGGCCTAAATTCCTTTCCAGATTTGTAACCGATGATGTCTCCAACAATTACTTAACCTCTCTGACCTTCAGTTTCCCCATTTCTTTAATGCATAGAAAGTTATGCATCCTCTGTCCTTCACAGCATTCTTGAGAGCATCAAATGTGCTGATGAATGAGAAACTAATTTAAAAGGTGAGAGTGTCTGAGTTGTATAATAACAGTAGTGGTGCAATGGTAGTAGTCATGGGAGAAAGGGCAATAAAAATCTCTTTTTTATTTCTTCTTCTTCCCTTCTTCTCCATTTTTATGCTACTTTAGAATAGTCTAGATTTGCCATCATTAGCTATTTAGACAAAGAACATAACAATATGTGAGATGAACAAGGGGTTTGTGGACAAACAGACCTAAGTTCAAGTCCAGTCTCTTCCATCATTGGTTATATGATTTTGACAAGTGTTTTAACCTCTCTAATCCTCTGTTGCTTTTCTTTTATGATGGAAATCTTAGTGCCTAACCAATGACAGGGTTTTATGACTGAATTATGCAGTGTATGTGGCACATAGGAGAACTCAATAAATCCTAGGTCCCTTCATCCTCTCCCCACATTCAGAGGGGTATTTCTGAGGATTATGCAAGTTACAGATGCCTCTGGATTCCAGGAATTGATATTTGAGTTGTCCCAGTTTCCTGGCAGCCTCTGCACAAAGAAGGGGGCGGGTTCCCCAGGAGGTGTAGGGTGGGGAAGCACAGGTGCAAGGTGAAGCCTGGGAGAGGGTGCACCGTAAGCTGGGCCCTGCTACTCTTAGTCCTGTCATCAAATAGAGAAAATGGTCAGCACTTCCCTGCTAGCTCCCAGCCCTGGTGTGGGCTTGAAATAGAAAATGAGGCAGTGTTTTGTCAGTGATCTAAGTAGGAGGATTTTATTTTCATGTACATGTGCATCACTTTAGGTAGACCAAATAGGTTTTTCCTTGGGCAGATGGTTATCAGTAGATGTGTGCTTCCAATGGAGTAAGTTTTTCCTGCCCGGAGCTAGGCCCTATCCATGTGGAGGCTGAAGCTCCTTCCCTGTCTTGCCTGCCCTCACATGCGGGATTTGCCCTGACAGCCCTGCTCTGAGATGGGCTGAGCCTCCCTCGCCTCCCCTTCCCTCAGTCTGCACCTGTTCCGTAGTCAGTGTGGTCCTTCCTGGCCGCATGGGTGATCCAGCCAGCATGGCTTCTCCACGTTCCCCCTACACGCTCAGCTCCAGGCTTCTTCCTGTGCTTGGCTCACAGTATTTTGTTTTCTGAGGGGTAGGGGAAGGATTTTCCTTCCCTACAGTGGTTAGACTCATCTCAGAAACCCCCTCCTTGGGTAGTCTTTCATAGACTGTCCCAGCCATTAGACTCTGGGATTTAATCGATTGGATTTAAATTCCTGCTATAACATGTATCAGTGTATGGCCTTAGGCTACTTCTGAGCCTACTTCCTTATCTTTAAAATGGGTTTAACATACAGAGTCTGTCAAGAGAACAACAGTGTTTAACGTGGTGTTATGTGCAAGGTGTTTTAGTCCATGGTAAGCATTTAACTTCAGTGAGAATAAAAAATTGTCTTACTTGCTGCCATATTCTAGCCCTCACTCTAGGCCTGACACATGAGGCATCTGATGAGTATACACAGATAAACTGAATGAATTAAAACATTTAAATGTTTGCCCCTTCCATCCTTTCTCTGAAGCACTCTCCCTGAAAGCCTAGAGGGGGGCTCTGTATAATTAATATCAGCCCTAATGGTCCTCACCAATTTCCAGGTGATTAGAAGGGGGGAATCACCAGTCAGTTCCAGACCCCTACCCCTCCCAGCCAGTGGAACTTCAATTATTTGTGTGTATCATAATGGCATTAACTAGGATTTAATTTCAAGAGAGTTTCTCGGCTGTGACTAACTGGAAAACAGCTTCTTTATATCAGTACTTTTTGAAAGATAGGTAGAAACCATTTAATAGGTTATGAAATATTTAGTGGCTCACAGTAAGTGTTTTTAAGAGAAATAGAGGAGAGCATAAAATAATAGAATGGGAGAGACTATGAAGTAATAGAACAGAATGGAAAGGACCAGAACAGAATGAAATATGTAATCTAAAAGAATAAAAAATGATATAGAATAGAATGGAATGGAATAGAATGCACCAAAATAGGATAGACCGAATGACTAGCCATTGTAGTAAGGACAAACATTTTTTTCTTTTTTGGCATATGAAACTTTAAGGACAATTATATGCATATATACATAACATGTACAAATGTATACATGCCCATAATATATACATATGTATACACACATATATGCATGTCATTATTATGGGCTCCAATGGGAAAAGGTTAAATGCCACTGCTTTATTTGATAGTAGTCTGCTGTGCCTTTTCTTTATTACTTAAGTTGACTCTAAGCTTTTAGCCCCAAGTCTGGCCCTTCACAGATGCTCAGGGTCTGTTGGTTAAATCACATGGCGTGGGAAATGCTAGATTTTTGTTGCAGTAGTCTCTATGAGACATGGTAGCTAAGATGTATAGTGAATTTAGGAAAATAAATCAATGAAAAGAATGATTCAGGATATCCTTAAGCTACTTAAGGGTATCAAGCGCTACTTAAACGTTTAGGACAAGGCCGGGAACATAGTAAATTCTCAATGAGGGATAGCTGTCACTCTTGTGAGCCCACTTCCTCAGTTACTACCACTTAATGAATGCTTATGGGATGTTTCAATGCATCTTGACTTATTCCTCACACCATCCTTCTAAGGTAGCTATGAACACCCCCACTTGACAGAAAAATCTGAGTCTCAAAGAGGCAGAGTCATTTGCCCAAAGAAGGACATCTCAGTAGAAGCAGAGCTGACACAGGGGACCCTCACCCCTCCCCCCTCTGTCAGAATCAGAAGCTCTAAGCTTTCAGGACAGGCAAGCGGGCCATGAATGTTCAGATGCAGAACGGCTTCCTTAGGCTGGTGGTCAGTGCAGGTAAGAACCCCTGACCCTGTGGCTAGATGGGGCTGGGGGTGGAATGCACAGGAACTATTCAGGCAGCTGTTATTTCTACAGCCAGTTGTCCTGAGACTGACCTCAGCTTAATGCTATACAGGAGGTCATTACAGCCCAGCCTGTTCCCACACTGTGCCCTAGCTCCCCCTGTCACGGGTACTGTGACATGTCCATCTAGTATTGCCTGGTCAGGGGGCTGCATCACCTCTTGGAATGCTCCAGGTTCTGTTTCCTTGTACTTAAATGGAACAGGTAATCCCTGCTCATTTTAGGGATGTGAATAAGAATGGGGAAGACAGGCAAAGCAGGAGGTGGAGTTTTGGCAGAGTAGACCCTTACTAAATGGAGGTCCCTTCCACCCCTGCTGACCACGTCCAGCCCAACTAGAGTGGCTGGCTTCCTGACAAACCTGCTCTTTCTCTAGCCCAGGGGAGCATTTCAGCAGACTGGTGGCCACAGAAAGGTCTTGGGACGATCCCTTGCCTGCAGTGCTGATTGCCACGGGGCATTCCTGAGGACGTCGCTATTCCTGGCTTCTGGACCCTGCACCTCCTCCATTCCTCTCCTGCCCTCCCCTTGCTGAAAGGAAGCAAGGAAGTCAGAAGAGAGCTGGGAGATTGCTTTGGCTCTTAGAACCCTCAAATGCAGGTATGGAAAGGAAGAAAAGCCTCATCGGGGGCCTGTGCTGTGGCTAGGCCCAGGCTGTCCTTCCAAGGCTGCTGGAGCTCCCCTCAGTCATGGTGCTGCTGGTGACCACCTGGCGTGCCAGGCAGCCAACCAGACACAGTCTGCATCGTCTCTTTACACCTGTGTAATTCCCATCAAAACTCCATGACACATCAGTGTCCCCATGTCAGAGGAGGGTGCTGTGACTCTGAGGTGAAGGACTTGGCTAATCAATAATAGCGACAGCAGATTGCATCGTGTGGCACTTAGTGACAGCCAGGCACTGTTCCAAGTGCACATTGTTGGGAAGCCACTGTTCAGTCCAGGGATATCTGATTAAAGGGCTCTGTTCCTGAAAAGGTAAGATGCTGCAAAAAGCCCTGATGCAGGTTTCAATTCATGCTCCCACGGCCCATCCTGCATCGACTCTGCAAATTCCTAATCCTTGCTGAGCTTCAGCTTCTTTATTTGACAAATGAGGGTATGATGACTGCCTCGTAAAGTTGTAGATTAAATAGTATAAGACATATATAGTCCCTGGAAAATATAAAACACTCTAACAACGTAATGGTGATTTGATTTTTTTTTTTTTTTTTTTTTTTTAATAGCCTTGTGCAAAGAACATAATTGGGAAATACGGGACCATTTGCACCAGGTGGACAGAGACGGGATCAGTCCCGTTCCTTATAGTGTCCTTGGTGGTCATTCTGGATCTGACACCTTGAGGATTTCAGGAAGTATCATTTGAATGACACTCTGTCAGATTAATTGATAAAATGAATGAATGAGTGAATGAAGGCAATCAAATCAGATATTGGCGGCATCTTCTGAACTTCTGTTCATGCTTTGTTGGACTGAAAACCACTACTGTTCAGTGCTGCTTTAGACTTCTGGCCACAGATGGGCAGGTGTGTGCAGAGTGAGGAGGCTGAACTTGCTGTTCAAGGGCACCCTCCCCCTTGGGAATCAGGTTCTGTCCTGGAAGAGCAATCTGTCTCTCTGACTATCAAGTGAACCTGGCCTTGACTTCTATATGGTTAAGATACTCATCCTCATTATCATTAGGCAATGCAAAAATCTCCTTTTTCCATTTCTGAAGACACTTGTGCAACCCATAGAGAATATCATTTTATCAGACGCTATTCTGAGAAATTTGAGAGAACGTTCTTGCCATTTTTGTATATAACATTCAGAAATGAGAACAGTTCTGCCTTCATGGAGATGTGTCCTTTCTTCTGTAACCTCTTCTTTTAGTGAGCTTCTGAGTGTTAGGCTTATGGTCTGTCTGGCAGTTCAGGCCCTTTGGGGGCTTTTCCTGTCCATGCCTCTTACGACTACCTGATCTGGACCCTCATCTGGCCTGGCAACAAGTCGTCCTGCTGCCCCTTCACTGTTCTCCTGGCCTCCAGGTCTGTGTCACTCCGATGCACTCTCCACACTGCTACCAGCATGAACTTTCTGAAGCCAAATCCGATCATGTTGCCTGTGAGTGTATGTTCAATGAAGAGCTTAATAAAGGAATGGTTTTGGTAGGAGGCAAGATCAAATAATTAGAACAACACTTCTTAAAAAAAATCATCCGTCTTTAAAATAATAGAAAAATGGAAATAGTAGTTAAGGATTCACTGATGCAAATATCCAGCTCAAGGGAAAATGAGGAAAAAATTACCACATAAAGTCATTCCTTATCTGTCTGTATGAAGGATTATGAAGGATTTTACAGGTATCAGTCCATCTATCTCTGTGACCTCACTTGATCTTTTCAACAAATTTGTGAGGTCAGAGGGCAGAGACCTTGACAGCCAAAATAACTGTGTTGAACAAGGTCAGACAGGTTGAAAAGAAGGAGGCCAGGGCTCAACCTGGGTCTTCTGACTCCCAGCCCACTGTCAGTTCCTATGTCTGCATTTCTGAAGACTGGCGGTCAACACAAGTGTATGTGCCTGTGTGTACGTGTGTGCAAGTGTGTAGCTGGAGGTGGGAGAAGTTCATAGAAAACCTGGTCCACCTGGATTCTGAAGTCACCGTGAGGCAGAGGTCCATGGAAAGACCCCAGGTGCAGAGAGTATGTCTGCCGCATGGAGTGATGTATTTTGCTTCCAAAAAACAGGGCTGGCACTGAGTGTGGGCGGTTGGTGAATTTCTGCAAAAAGGGAGAAAGGAGATGAGGAGGCGGTGACATTCTCTGGGGAGACAATCACCTCGATGGCCCTTGAGACTCAGGTCTCAATAGGCTGGGACACAAAAGGCCCAGAGCCTTGGATTCTGGCAGTGAAGCTTGAGGAAGTGCCCTCTTAAATGTGAGTTTCACTCTCTCCATATTTAAAATGAAAAAGAAAAAAAAAAAAAAAAAAAAAAGGCAAGGGCAGTGGTTTTCAAGTCACGGTCCTTGGTACCTAAGGGATTTGTCAGGGTGCCTCAGGACCAAGGGAGGGGTGGGGAGGACAGAGAGAGGACCAGCACTCAGAAATGCACCCTCATGCACAGAGATTCTGCCCTTCTATCTGTTTTGTATATTGGCCTTTGAGTGTAAAATTTCATTTGAACATAGAGCTCTGCTATGAAATAAAGTTTGAAAATCTTTGGGCAAAATGATCTTAAATGGCTTTCCAGTTTGGAAAATCTGTGAAAGGAGCATTAGAGTGAAAATAAAGCCTTCACTTTCAAGTACTCAGTGAACGAAGGAGGGAGGACGGGCAGCAGGGAGGCAGAAGTGAGACTGAACACAAAGGACAGAAAGAAGCTGCCAACGTTCTCTGTGACTTTGAGATGTAAGTCTGGGGGAAAACAGCCTTTCTAAGGATGCTTTCTCACCCCTCTTTTTTCTGCTGGGTATATTGCCTTTTGTTCCCCTTTCTTCTTCTCTCCAAGCAGCTACTTGAAGACCCATAGAGGACTTCAGCAGTTGTGGATCATCAAGCCACAGTTGTACCCTTTCCTTTTACAGTTGTGACTTACAGAAATTGGTCACGAGAACAGGTGTTTTAAATACTCATTGAAAAGTTCATTGGAAAACAAGACTCACCAGAGGCAGATGCCGTCACAGAGATCCGCTGGCTCAGGCATCCCATTGCCCCAGATCTTAGCATTAGCAGTGAGGCAGCCCAGGTGAAGTCCAGTGTGCAGGACACTAGGTGGTTCAAAGGGAACATGGGAGTTTGACCTTGAACTTAAAAGTAAGTTGTTGGCACCATTCCCTCCACGTCTTTTTATAATACCTTCTCTGCATGGGCTGTTTGGGGTCAGGACTACATGCCGTCTCTCTGCTCTTTGATCAAATACATGATTGCGTAAATTAGCATAAACGTCACAAACCCTGCTTTTGTCTCTAGAAAGGTCCACTCACCATAGACATAGCTTGTTGATGTTCAACAACTTTGGACAAGTGCTAAAGTGTCAGCCTGCTCCCTGAGCACACATCTGTTTAGATCAGGCGTCCTCACACTTTTTAAACAGGGGGCCAATTTACGGTCCCTCAGACCATTGGAGGGCAGGACTATAGTTTAAAAAAAATAACTATGAACAAATTCCTATGCACACTGCACGTATCTTGAAGTAAAAAAACAAAACGGGAACAAATACAATCACACCACCTCATGTGGCCTGCGGGCTGCAGTTTGAGGAGCCCTGGTTTAGATCATCACCCTCCTTGGAAGCTGCCTGTGCACTTAGGAATTAACCTAGCACCAGCACCCACTTCTCAGGATATCTAGGATCTAAACTCAGCAACTTCACCCTCCCCCACCACTCCTGTCCTCACATTTTATAAATGCACTAGACATCATGAACTTCTTATAGCAACTAAGATGCTATACGGTGTTTTAACTGGGAAGTCTTTGTTCACACTGCTTTCTCTAGCTGGAGCACTCACTCTTTATTTGATTCTGCATATGCCAGAGATACTGATGGTGATTGTGTTTTAAATTTCAGCTTCTGTGGGAATCTGTTGTAGCTTTCATACTCACCACTTGAATTGTGTAAACATCTTAAGTACCATCCTGAATGAACATGCACCATGACACTGAACTTCTTGTAGTCAAGGTACCACTGCTCCTATCTGTGGTCCCAGAGGTCTGGGATTGTTTTGAAATGGGAGATTATCTCATTCTTCTCCCAGAGCCCGCCACATTGGGAGACACTGGTGAGTACCTGTGATCACCCTTGGGCTCTGTTTTACTTTTTGGTTAGGTGGTGATACAGCAGGGTCACTGGAGAGGGGTCTTTGAGACATACAAATGAGGGGCTCTGTGCCAAAGAACTTCATGTGCTGTGCTTCCCGTGAATAAAGGGGTTATCGCTGTCAACAGCCACCCCCATGGGCCATGTCTTAGAAGCACCTACAGCACCCCAGGGACACATGCCAGGCGGTGCCCAAGACCTCTAGGGAAAGGAGATGACACTGCCTTTTCCTTCTTTTCCTCTTCAAAAATGAGACTTTTGTTTATTTCCAGAAGGGTAGCATACCCAGACCTGAGGATCAGTCCCTTACAGGTGTCGGCTGCTGGCATGTGACCACATGGCTTCCCAGACCATGAGGAAGGAGCTGCTTGGCCTGAGTGACAGCACTCATTTGTTTATTCCTTATTCTTACTACATCACAAACCCAGATTTCTTCCGGGACTATATCTAGGACAAATTGTCCTATTCCCACCTGGGAGGTGGGTGTTGCTGCCCCCTTATTACAAAGGAAGGAACTGCAGGTTGGAGAGGCTACTTGCCCATCCATGGGGGGTGGGTGCCCTAGAGTGGGAGTCAGCACATTGTACCCCATAAATGCATTAATGTACACAGGTATGACTTAATAAAACAATTGTTGAGAGAAAAAAATCCTAATAGAAAAAAATTAAAAAAAAAAAGAATCCACCTCTGTGCTGTCACTCTGCTCATCAGGGGTTTCCCCAGCACCAAGGAGATGCCACAGGCAGTTTCTGTCTTACGGTCGGAAGAGCAGCAGAAGTGGTCACGGAGTAGGCAGCAGATGGCCTCCAAAGGCTTTAAGATAAGGAGATGAGACGAGCCATTAATCCCACCTTTTCTGACTTTGTAAGTTTCTTATTAGACACTCTCTCCTCACATCTCCAATACAGATGCCTTCCTGATGCCCTCATCCTTTCTAACTCCCACTCCATCATGATCTTACTTTTTCTATTTATCTCTCCAAACTTCTGGACAGACTCCACCATCCTCTGGTCATGGTTTTCCTCGCCAGGGCTTTTGCCCTCTTGGCTGTTTCCAGGGTGTTCTTTTCACTGGTAAATCTGACCTGGTTGCTTTCCTGTTTAAAATTGCTGCAAAACTGAATCCTTCACCTTTCCAGATGTTCCTTCAGGCTCAGGTTTGAACCATCACTCCAGGGCCAGTGCCCACCTTTGCTCTTCTTGGAGCTCAGAGCTCTGCAGAGACACCTGCCCCCTGGTGGTGCAGTGCTCCCTGGCTTCCACATTCACCCCTCACCACCACATTGGAAGGGCTTTGCAGGGAGGGCACCCTTGATCTGCCAATCTTATGCCTTATTTTCTAGCACAGTGCCTTGCACACCCTAGATGCTCGGTAAACGTTTGGTTAATTAGATGAAGAAATGCATTTGATGCTCCATGTTTTCCTTCACCTCGATTCTCTTCCATAGGATTTAGGGATTGAAACTATAAGCTCTAATATCCACTGCCTATTTGGGAGGGAAGCCAGCAGGAAGCTATTGAACTGACACTTTCACAGCCTTTTACAAATTACAAGCCATTTTGCACACATTAACTCTGTTTGATTCTTACAACAACCTGTGAGCTCAGTGGTGGAGATTTCCATTCCATTGTACAGAGGAGGATGCCGAGACCTGGAGGGGCTGTGTGGCTTGTCCTCGGCCACACAACTCGTGTGCCATGGTGCCCAGGTTTGCACCCTGCATGATTTCCGTTGCTCTAACCCTTGGTTTCCTCCCCTAATGAAAACACTGTGTCTTAATTACAACAAATGAGGGAAGGAAAAGCTGGAGTAATTATTGGTGACACATTGAGCAAGTGTGAATCTTGTGGAAAAATTGAAATGCTTCTTTCAAGGACTTTTTCATTACTCCTAATTCCTCACATTTGTGTATCAATGTAGAGGTTTGAAAAACAGGTTGTTTTTTTTTTTGTTTTTTTTTTTTCCCTGTCCTAGATTCCATTTGCCTCATACTCAGTTTGGTGGAATGGGCAGAACTAGGTTTTACTAACAAAGCTATTTTGTATTTTGTCTTCTCTGGGCCATGCACTATGCCAGGGATTAGGGAAATAATCGCGAGCAATCAGATGTAACCTTTGTCATCATGGAGCTTAGAATGGGGTGAAGGGAGCAGTCTAGTTAATACTTAGCTGATGTATATTAGGGTATGTGAAGTACAGAGTCCTAGGTGTGGGGTAGCTAGGGAAGGCTTTCCTGAAGCAGCAGAGACCTCAAGAGTGGGAAGAAGCTAACTAGGCAGAGAGCGTGGGGAGGAACGCACTCAGCAGGGAGACGGCGTGAGAATACCAGGAGGAAGAGGTAAGGCTGTTTGTTTCGAGATGATCGTGAGTAATACGAATGAGTCAACTGAAAGCTGTGGAGCACAGCACACATCCTCGAGACACCAGCGCATTCAGGGGTACCTGGAACCATAGCAGAGACCTCGTGCCTCCCAGCCCTGTCCAGTCTCCTTGGCTTACCTGGGGGTCTCCACCTTTCAGGAAGCAGAAGAGCATCTTAGAGCAAGAGGCTGGGGTGCCTGGGTCCAAACACAGAAGCTGAGAAGTAGCGGAGCAGGCTCCATCTGCTGAGACCACAGCAGCCCTGAACCCTGTTCCTGTGCTGCTCTGCAAACTGGGCCTCCCGCCACTTACAGATTAGTCACAGATGCTGCAAAAGCATCCACAATATTGTGTCAAAAAAGACATGCAGCGGCATTTGGATAGCAGGCTTATTAAACTGTTATTGTCCATTCACCCAAATATTCCCACTAGCAGCCTTCAGATGGGCAGGATTAATTGGTTACAATCCTAGAACTGGGCACATCTAATTGAAATGGATGCGTTCGCCTTTCAGAACAGACAGCTTATCCATTGCCATTACACAGAGAGCACGCCCTGGCCTGTGGATTTTGCTGTCAGGGCTGTTACAGAGGCCACGGAAGGATGAATGGAGCAATTTCCTCAGTTTTGCTCAGGGCTGTGGCCACCTTTGACTTGTATCGTGATCTGTTTGCTGCATGTTCAACTTCCCTACAGGACTGTGAGCTACTTGAGGGCCGATCTGTATTCATTAGCATTAGATCTGGCTGCATATGACTAAAAATGCCAAAATAATAGCACCTAAAACAAGATGAAATTTATTTTTCCTTTGTATAAAACAAGTTTGATGATCAGAGAACCACGCCTGGTATAGCAGCTCCCAGTGTCCTCAGGGACTTAGGCCGTATTCCTTCCCTCCCTCCCTCTCTCGCTTCCTTCCTTCCTTCTGCCTTTTTACCTTCCTTTCTTCCTTCCTTCCCTTTGTCCCTCCCTCCCTCCGCCTTTCTTTTCTCTCATCCTTCTCCCCTCCCTTCTTTTCTTCCTTCCCCTCTCCTTCCCTCCCTCCATTTCTCCTTCCCACCCTTTCTTCCTCCCTCTCCCCCTTTCTTCCTTCCTCTTTCCCTCACTCCTTCCTTCCCTTTCTCTCTCCCTTCCTTCTTTCCCTCCTTCTTTCCCTTCTTCCCTTTCTTTCTTCTTCCCTTTCTTTTCTTACTTCCTTCTTTCCTACCATTCTAACTAAGGTAAGGTGTTTATCTACAGGGTCCAAGATCACTAAGGGAAAATTATTTAATTATCTTCAAGCTCCAAACAACAGATAGGAGAGACAAAGAAAGGAGAAATGAGCCGCACCTCCCAGATGAGGCTGCTCCCTTTATGGAGATTTTTGGAAAGTCCCTCCTGATAGGCATATACACATCTTGTTGGCCAGAACTTAGTTACCAGACACAGAGGCAGTTGTTAGCTGGATATGTACTGATTCAAGCAAATTCAGGGCCAGTTCCTAAGGAAAAGGGAGCCGTGTTGGGTAGCCACCTTGAAGTATATGCCAGGGCCTCTGGATCAGAACCAGCTTCATCCTTCTTCACAACACCATCTTTGTACATCGTGCAAAGGGATAAGCATTCAAAGTAAAAGGGATAAGCATTCCCTTATCCCAAGAGGGATAAGCATTCAAGGTAAAAGAATCAGGCTCAGATAAACCTTGCTATTAATGCTGGCTCTACTATTTACTAGCAGCAAAGCTCGGGTGAGCTTTGTTTAATTTTTGAGCCCAGTGTCTTTATTATGGTAGTGGTCACACTGTCTTTGTAGGGTGGTTATGAGGATTTAATGAGTGAATTCTAATAAAGTATTTAGCAGGGCTTCTAGCACATAGCGAGGCATCAATAATTGATAACTTCCAGGATTATGAATGGTTGTCCTCACTGAAGGAATTATATCCTATTTTAAACACCTCTGGGCTTAGAGTGAGAAGACCTACATTTGAGACTTGTTTGACTGCTGTGTGGCCTCTGGCAAGTTGCTTAACCTATCTGATACTCAATTTCTGTTCTATAAAGTAAGTTTAATTCAATCTGCACTCAATTATGAGAATCAAAGAATTGCTTTCTAACATACAACAAGTGCTACACAATTAGTAGGCAGTGTTGTGAAGTGAGAAAACCACAGCTAGGGAGTCAAACAACCTAGTTTCACACCCGGGCTCTCCCACTTCCTAGACACACAACTCTGGTCACCTCACATGACCTTGCTGAGCTTGTGGTTTCCTTATATATTATTGGAAAAGAGGAATGCCAAATACTTTCTCTTGCAGATTTTGTGTTAAGAATTGCAGGGAATTATCTATGCAAATGCAAAGTGCCTGGAAAATAGAAGACTCTAAATAAATTACGGCAAAGATTATGGTAGTGGGAATGATTATGATGATGATGACAACAATGAATTACTTAATATTTGTTGAATGAATGAATAAATGAAAGAATGAATGAATTGATAGGCAAACTAGAAGCCTGCAGTCAGTGTCCTTTTTCTGCAGAGCCACACAGAGGGGACTTACAGAGCTGGGCTGCCTGTGGGGGTCTGAGAGCAGATTTTGCTCTGGGCAGCCAAAGCAGTACTTGGCTTGATATGTACACCGACAGGGACCACATATTATGTGCTGAGGGGCTCCCTTAGGGAAATCTTCTTATCATGTCCCTGGAAGGGCAGATTTTTTTCAACCAAACATCACCTGCAGTCATCCTTAGGCTCACTTGTGCGCTCTGAAGAATGGACTCCCAGCAGTGGCTAAGGCCTTAACCCTGCCTTCAAGGACGCCTGGGTGTATATATCTGGTTGGGTCTGGGGTAACATAAACCATCTGTTCCCCAGAGGGTGAGATGGTTGCATCACTGATGCTTTTCACTTCTGACAAGAGGTGATAAAACCTTTATACCTCCAGCCAGCATATCCCTGCTTCATTTCCTTGTTATCCTTGCTTTTCCAGACTCTTCCCGACCTTCCTCTGTTAAATACATCAAGTGCTAAGGACCCGGAGCTCATTTGGTACAGGGAGAAACTCAATTATATCCACCAGCAGAGTGTAAAAGAAACAGAGGTTTGAGATATGTTTATAGGTTATAGCTTCTAGATGGAAACTTGCCAATTTCTAGTCCAGCAATCTATAGGAATGCTTGGAGGATGTCGGCTAAGTCCAGGAGAACGGATCCAAATGGGAAACATGCTCTAGGAGGATTTATAGTAATGTGAATGTCAAAGGTAGCTCTGTGTTAAATGAAACTAATTGGACCCTATAGCACGGAGATTGTAAACTGAGAACCCGAGTTCGTGTCTAACCCATGGATGAGTTTCATTTTATCTACAGTTAGGCCACCCAGTTTAAAAAATAATAGGCTGTTCTAAATTTCAAAGTTATATTTCATAGGAAAATATAGATGGCGCATGTATGTGTGTAAAAATTGCACGTTCTGCCCGGTTGGTCCACATTCTTGGATGGTGAACACTGGCTGAATTTCAGTAGCAGATGCCCCTTTAGAAAGATCACGTTTTAAATAGTTGGCCGCAGCCCCTCCATGTGGTATCTTTTATTACGCCCTGTTCATGTCCCCCTTTATGTGGGCTGTAGGTGTGTATGTGGGGTCCTTCTGCTTCATAAGATTCCCACTGTTTGCAGTGATACAAATGTCAAAATGACCTCTAGCTTGAATGAAACTAGATGAGTCCTTTAGAAGGTACTCCTGGCTTGTAGGAGTGCAGTTGTCAAAGTTTCTTCTCGCTAAAAACATATCTAAACTAATCCATTAGAAAGAACTCCTGAGTCACGCAGCCTCAGAGGACCCACTGTGTCAACTCTGAAAAGCATCAAAAGGACAAATTCACCTCGGTGGAGTTTTGTTTATTTGTTTCAGTTCATGTCAGAACTGTTGGTCCCAATGGCATCGAATGGCCTTAGGCTTGGAAAAAGCAGCCAGCATAGAGAGAACTGTCCTTCTCTCCCTCTCATCTTGAATGACTCTTTTATGGTGGACAAAGGAGAAGTCTGGACTGGCTCAGATGGAAAGGAGAATTGTGCCCAGAACTCCAGCAGTCGGGGAGGGAGTGTGTGCCTGCTGCTGAAGCCTCATAATGCGTAGAAAGTGAAGAGGACAAGCTGTGGGGTGCTGGAAGTCTCTGCCTCAGAGACAGAAACTGCATCCTAAGTCAAGTCCCTATTGTGCTGTGTGAGTGTAGGCTACCCTCTTTCTTTTTTAAAATGGTGATGGGACTTAAAATAAGCTCAAGAAACCATTGCAAAAATCTTTATCAAGGAGGAGAAACTGGCTCACACAGTTGAAGAGGAAAGGGCAGGACTGTCAGGTTTATTTAAGGGTAGCCCTAGTATCTGTTCTGAATTTACAATGACTGCGCTTACTATTCCTCCCTCCCCAGTTGCTTGGCCATCTGCAGCTGTCTGGCTCCATGGACCACTCCCAGTCTCATGTCTATCTCCTTTTGCTTTCCTCATTCGGCTCCAGCCAGGACAGCCTCATTTATAGGCATTGCTTCAGCCTAAAGAATGCCCTTTTCTTTATCCTGAAATCCTATTCAAGGCTCAGTTCCTCTGCCTTGACTCCTTCCACCATCACACATGTGTTCATACCCAGAACTGACCGGCTTTGGGATTCAAATCCCAGCTCTGTCACTTACTAAGATCATCACACAGTTTGTGAGGAGGACAGGGCAAGGAAGATGATGTCCCAATTCTTGTCACTAACTCACTGGACCACCCATTGCACTGGTGGCCCATCTAAGTCACCAGTATGACCCTGGGCAGATTGCCTGACCTTTCCAAGCCTCAACTCCGTGTTCATACAAGGACAATGACAACAGACTTGCTGTGGTTTGACAAAATGGATTTTCAACTTTTACAATTGGCTTATTAGGGCATTAAATGCATTTTCAGTTCATAACATTTTCAGCTTATGGGTTTATCATGTCATGACCCATCATTAATTAAGGAATACCTATAATGTTTTTCTTACAGTGCTGAAAGAATTAAATGAAGTAGCAAACTGACCAGGGGTTGTCATTTCTGGTACTAAGTAAGCACACACCAAATGCTTTCTTTAAGTATAGAGAAAAAGATACATTCAGTTTTGCACTCCCTTACAGCCCATGCCTGACCCTAGCACAGAGAAGGCAGCAGCAGAAGCAGTCTAAAGTCACATCTTTATGTTCTTTGATTTGAACAGGAAGTTTAACTTCTCTGAGCCTTAGTTTTGCCTTCTAAGAAATGGAAATGGTTCTTTTGGCTTTTAGAGAGCTGCTGTCTGCTTCCCTTGGGCAAATGAATGGGGGTGGGGCCAAGTGGGAAAGTCTCTGGAAGCAGGAGAGAACACTGTGCAAATGTTAGCCCTTTATTATCATTCCCAATACCAACAGCTTCTTTTCTCCAGTGGCAGCCTGGACCACTTGTTGCCTGGATAACAGTGGCCCAGATGTTGCCAACATCTGCCTGCTTCTCTGGGCTTTCACAGAGAGAGGGGGAAACAAAGGAATGAGGAAGGAAATGTGTGCACAGGTCTCACCACTTCCGTCTGCTGCCCCTTCCCACTGCAGGCCCCTGGGGAGGAGAGGCCACAGCCTGTGCCATCTGGGCCCTGTGATTACTTCCACCCTGGGGAGGTCATGGGCTTCATCTCTAGGCTGGAGGGAGTGAGCTGGGGAGAAGTCGGCAGTCGGTGGCACAGGAGAAACTCCACTTTGTCAGTTGGTTGGAAGCTTGTTCAAAAATGTCATGAGGCTTGGTGTGGTGGCTCCCGCCTGTAATCTCAGCCCTCTGGGAGGCTGTGGCAGGTGGATCACTTGAGCTCAGGAGTTCCAGACCTGCCGGAGCAAAAGTGAGACCATGTATCTACTAAGAACAGAAAAACTAGCCTGGCATTGTGGTGGGTGCCTATAGACCCAGCTACTCAGGAGGCTAAGACAAGAGGATTGGTCCCATTACTAGACATCTATCCAGAACCAAAAAATCATTTTATTATAAGGATATTTGCACTAGACTGTTTAACGCAGCTCAGTCTTTAATTGCCAACATATGGAAACAACCCCACTAACCCAAGAATGGATTAACAAATTGTGGTATATGTATACCGTGGTATCCTATTCAGCCATTAAAAAAGATGGAGACTTTACATCTTTTGTATTAACCTAATTGGAGGTGGAACACATTCTTCTTAGTAAAGCATCACAGGAGTGGAGAAGCAAGAATCCAATGTACTCAATTCTAATATGAAGGAAGTAGATGAGCTAATACAAGGGGTGGGGTAGGGGAATTAGGGAGAGGAGAAGGGGGAGGGGCATGATGGGTCATTGTGTATGGTGCACCTCTTGGGAGCAAGACACAATTATAAGAGGGACTTTACTTAACAAACACAGTCAGTGTAACCTAATTCTTTGTACTCTCAATGAATTCCAAACAATTTTTTTTTTTTTAAAGAAAGGGGCAAAAAAAAAAAAAAAAAAGAGTTTGAGGTTGCCTTGAGTCATGATACACAGCACTTTACCCAGGGGTGCAGAGTGAGAGTCTGTCTAAAAAAAAAAAAAAAAAAAAAAAAAAAAAAAAAAAAAAAAAAAAAAAAATTATATGAGCAAAGGAGAAGGAGCTCTGGGTGGGATACAGATCCTGGCGGCTAATCCTGACATGTGATCCTCATTCCTCACTTGACTGTGAGCTCCACAAAAGGAGGGCCATGGTCTGCTCTGTTCACTGTTCCTGTCTCCAGTGCCTGAAGCAGAGTAGTTTTTCACCAGTGGATGGATGGATGGATGGATGGACAGAATTCGTTAGAGTTTAATAGAGCATGTTGAGCTCCAGTTTCTAAATCTGACTCCCTAGCTCTGCCTCTGATCTCATATGAGGAGCAGTTTCTCTCTGACTCAATTTTCTCACCTGTAAAATGAATATAGTGACAGTATATACCTTCTATGGGTGTTGTGAAAGTAAGGTAGTAGGTATCAAGTCTGGTTACCATGACTGGCTCCTAGGAAGTGCTCCATAAATGTTAGCTTGTATTAAGCAAAGCATCTTAAAGACAGTTACTCAAGAAATGCAAACAAAATAGAGACAGTTGACATCTTGCATCACCTGTATGTCTGACAATAGTCTCAGATTATAAATGGAGTACAATGTCAGAAACGTGCAGGGGTGAGTCTACCATGTATTACCTTCTTTCTGTCAGCCCTTACCCTATCCACTTAGAATACACTATTTTACTTAATCCTTAAGTCACATTTGTGAAGTAAGTTCTATTATTATTCATCTATGTTTTCTAGAGAAGGATATTAGGCTTCAGAGAGATCAGAAAGTCTGGTCAAAGTTGTCAATGGAAGGGCTGCTCAATGCACCACCCAACAGCTCTGAAGGTTGAATCCTGCCTCTGTACTCCACCTCCCTGTGGGCCCAGGCACCATCTGGAATGGGTCAAGTCAGAAAGGAGTTGCTGGGGCTCGGCGCCTCCTCCCTCTGACTTGTAGGTGGCTGCTGCACTCAGGTTGCTCATTTCCCTGGAGACACACGGATACATTTCCCAAGGATTCTGGAGCAGCAGCTGTGAGTCACCATGGTAGTGCAGGTTATAATTCATGGTGAAGTCCTCCATCATGCAGGTCCAGTTATAACCTGGGTCCCCCGAGGAGGGGAAAGGACATGTTAATCTTGATGTTCCTGCTCCTTGCCAAGGGTTGGAAGAAGGGCTTAGGCCCATCCAGGCTCCCCAGGGCTGTGGGTCACAGCCCCATTGACTCTCAGGTGGTCCCTTAGGAGGTCCCATGGCCCAGCTATGTGTGTATGGCCATGAGGAAGGGGCTGGGTCCCCTCGGAAATCACTCACTGGAGACAGTGAAATGACAATTCAGACCAAGATCACCTTTACCACGGGAGGCTGATAAGTGGCATTGCTCAAAGCCTTTTTCTATCTATAAAACGGGATTGTACGGATGGTCTGCAAGGGTCCTTCCCAGGCTGAATGTGTTATGAGTGTGTGAACTGATAAATCCAAGGCCTACCCTGTGGCTGAAATTCTCCCACAAAGCTCTTCTCATCTCTGAGCACCATTGGTGTTGAGAAATGCATTAGTTCTTGGTGGGGGAGCAGCCAAGGAATAATTTGGGGTGACTCATGCCGTGACTTTCTTTTTTTTTAATTTAATTTTATTATTAAATCATAGCTATGCACATTAATGCGATCATGGGGCACCATTCACTGGTTTTATAGACCATTTGACACATTTTCATCACACTGGTTAACATAGCCTTCCTGGCATTTTCTTAGTTATTGTGTTAAGACATTTATATTCTACATTTACTAAGTTTCACGTGTACCCTTGTAAGATGCACCACAGGTGTAATCCCACCCTCCCTCTCCTCCTTCCCCGTATTCTTAGGTTATAACTGGGTTATAGCTTTCATGTGAAAGCCATAAGTTAGTTTCATAGTAGGGCTGAGTACATTGGATACTTTTTGCAGCCCAATTCATAATTGCTAAGTCATGTAGTGACTTTCATTGACTAGCTGTGCCACTTAAGAGAGTTACCTCTCTTCTCT
>CAUYPK010079240.1:0-43710 GCA_963574355.1 Loris lydekkerianus | reverse complement strand
TTACCACACCTGCTCCGGGAATTCCCCACCCTCTCATACCTCTGAGCACACCTCCCTGCTCTGCTTGTGTTTAAATAGCTGTTAAAAAATAAAGTTTTTGGGAGCTTGATCAGAATCCTGTCTTGCTCCCCATTCTTCGTGTCTCTTGTTCCCTTTTTTCACTCTCTCAGCTCCATGCCCTAGGTCCCTGCTGAACTAGCCCACGGGCCGGGGCACAAGACCATCCAGGCATGCAAAAATTTCCTAATTTCATCATGAAAAGTGAACACCCATACCAGTTTGTAACATGATTTGAGCCTGATGACAGAGGAAGAATGAAGATGAGGGAAAAATTTGTATCATTTGGAGAATTAGAGATTAGGAGAATTATCTAATAAATGTGCCTGTACCTATGCAAAGGCACGCCCACACGCCCAACCCTGTGTAGTTCTTCCTTCTGCTTTTACAGCTGTCCTTCCTTTCTACACCTGACTGTTGACCATCAACTAGTTAGACAACAAGGGCTGGAAAGTCCTTCATCATTCCCCCCAGTCTCCTTTCCTTCAGGGCTCACTTATCTTCACTAGTTGATTAAGCTTAAGCAGTCTGATAATTGATCCACACTTTATCTCATTGATTAGATCAATGAAGTTTTGAGGGCCAAAAAGAGGATGCCTACTAAGTAAATACTACAGTTGTTTCTCAACCATGAACAATCCCACCTGAAGGAAATGCTGTTTTCTATGTTAATGTGCAAGTACAGGGGAACCTCCGTAATTGACCACCTCCCTACATTGACCACCTTCTTAAGTTGACCTGATTTTCAAGGATGGGACATATACCATGTGTATTCAACGGAAGTTCCTTATGTTGACCACCTCTGTATGTGGACCAGTCCATTAAAGTCTCTTGGGTGGTCAACTTACAAAGGTGCTGCTATAGTAAAGGTATGTGAGGTAATCAAAGTAATTGATTTTCCCAATATATACGCCAACTTCTGATTTTGCAGGCACATTAGCATTTTGAAATATCTAGGACAGACCACAGGGGGCTATCCTAGAATTCACTGCCAAATCCTTATAGAAGCCTCTCAGAACTTCAGTTCACTCTTAGCAATTTTCTGTTTTTGTTTTGTTTTTCATTTATGATGTTAGGTTCTGTAAGCTACCAAGGAAGTATCTTAAAAGAATTACTCTGGGAATCATGCTCTCTTAAGAAAAAAAATGAATGTCAAAACATTAAGTGTAAGAACTCCTACATCCAAGCTGTAAATCACATCCCTAATGTACACAGGGGATGAGGTTTTCTCTAACCCCCATAGTATAATGGGGGGGGCATAGTCTTCAATTTGCAACAGTAGTACATGTCTTGAAGGATTATTTTAAGAAAAACTATTTGATTAAATTTTTCTTAATACCACATTAAGAAGAATAATTTTTAATGAAGCCAAGAAGCCTTTTTGTTTAATGGTCTGGGCTGAACTACATTACTCCAGATTTGTTATCGTCAAAATGTGGTTCATAGACCAACAGCATCAGAAAGTACTGCTCATTAGAGACGTAGATTCCTGGGTTTCACATCAGGTCTGGCGACTGAGACTCTTTGGCACAAGGTGTAGAGGTCTGCACCAGAACACCTCCCAGGAAGGCCTCATTCAAACCCAAGTTCAAAAACCACTGCTTCAGAACCTTAAAATAATGTGTACATTAATTTAATTATGTCAATCTATGGTAACAATAGAGAAGTGATATTGTGTTTCATTATAGTTCAATAATCAAATAAAGATGTTCCTTATTAGAGTGTGGTGTCACAGAAATAAACATGGTCTTTGGACTGAGAACAACCTAGCTTCATCACCACTTCCTAGCTGTGTAACCTGGAGCAAGTTTCTCAACCTATCACACCATCGGTTTCCTTATTCTTTAAAATGGAAAAATCAATATTAGCTACTTCACAGGTTTGGTTGGAAGCTAAATGAGTAATATGTGTGTAAAACATACAACAGCATGCCTGGAACGTAATAGGCTCTTAATCTGGGCTGCAGATTATTGTTATCAGTTTGGATTTTAGCAACTCGACATGACCATAAGCTCTAACATTATTCAATTTAAACAAACTTTCTCTTTTAATTCTTGAAGCATTACCAGTAATGTCCGGGAAACAACTGTTACATAATCTGCTGAATAAGAACACAGTGGACATTGATCCACCAGCAAACATGCCTGGGCCTGTCTTTCAGGTAGCTATGTGGCCAGATCTTAAATTGTTCCGGCTGTTTTTTTGTTTGTTTGTTTGTTTGTTTGTTTGTTTTTAATGTACCAATCCAGTTTTTTTTTTTAACTAATGTTACAACTAATCTGCATTAGTGGCTTGCTTTCACAGTTACTGCAATGTATTCACATTCTATATCTATAGAGTATAGATGAAATAAATTAAAACTGTTTTGCATGAGCAAATTCTCAAGTGGTCCGGAGCAGGCAAAACATTACAGGGTTTACCAAACAGCTTGGGAATAACTGATCAGTAGGCATTTTTGGCAGAAATACTAGCACATAGCACCGTCTCCACATTTAAGCCCTGCAGTGCACACTTGAAAACACTCCTACCCACTTAGTTTATCTTTCTCTTTCAGTTACTCAGTTTCCAAGAGTACATTGTACTCAAGTTTCTCGATGATGAATCCTACGCAATTTGGTGTGTTTCCATCTCAAGACCTAGTCATTTTGCCATCAAATTAACTTCTAAGGCCTACCTTCTTATGTTCATCCCAGGAAAGTAACTAAAGAATCACTATAGGATGGTGGTTCCCCCCTTAAACACAGGTATTTTCCAAGAGAGACAATGGCACACAGACCAACGGCTTTCTAAACCATGTTGGGTCACAGCAGGGACAAACATGGATGGCCCCACTCTCGACCTTCCTGTTAAAATTAGATGTCAGAAGTGGGAAAAATATTTTTTATTCTCCCAAATCTGGACATCAATAGTTAGTGGAAAAACTCAACTTTGTGCTTCCCTGAGTCTAATCACATTTAGTCCAATGAGATTAAAGAAGAGTAGATTGCCCTCAAAGCAAAAAGAGATACAATTTGATTCAAAGATTGGACACTTAGACAAAAGTTCTTTAGAAAACAGATTGCCAGCTAAAGTGAACAGAATTTGTAGTAATTCAAAAATAACTAGAGGAACACACACACACAGCCGGCTTTCATTATCAGGCAATCAAAATTGTTTCTATATTTCAGTAAAGATTTTTTGGCAGGTGATGTGTTTTGGTTTGTTTGCTTGTTCGTTTTTTTGAGACAAAGTCTTACGCTGTCACCCTGGGTAGAGTACCATGGGATCACAGTTCACAAACTCTTTGGCTCAGGAGATCCTCTTGCCTCAGCCTCCCTAGTGGCTGGGACTATAGGCGCCCACCACCACGCTTGGCTAGTTTTTCTATTTTTTAGTAGAGACAGAGTCTTGCTCTTGTTTGAGCTAGTCTCAAACTCCTGAGCTTCAGCAATGCAATTCCCTCACCTTGGCCTCCCAGAGTCCTCAGATTATAGGCGTGAGCCACTGTGCCTGGCCTGTCATGTCTTTAAATTAAATTAAGCTTCAAAGAGAGAGAATACTCATAGTCACCAGGGCTAATGAAGTGGGTTTTTTGTTCTTTACCAAAAATAAAATCTGTTGCAACTGGTTCAATGGTGGAAAGAATTTTATTAGGAGCTACAATTAATGCATGGCCTTAAAGAATTCACACGGCTGACACAGGGCCCATGTTTTCAGGCAGCAATATGGACACACCTGCCACAGACTTTGCAAGAGCTTGTGTTTTGCAAGTGCTGATAAAGATGGTTCACCAAGATCCATGAAAACAACTGAGGTTAAAAATGACATAGTTAGTACACCTGACATTATAAAAACATTAACACTGAAAATGTTTCTAATCACTGTGGTGATTTGCCAGACTGGATTTGGAATGAAGCTGTACATTCACATAGGCGGTATCCTATCTCCCCTTTATTATAGGCCTGAGTTTTCTGTTTGTTTATTTTTTAACCTTTGTACGTAACATGCCAGTAAAATAATGTACTTGTTATATGATATTTTACCTACTTACAAAAGGCTTCCCCGGCAGGGGTCCTGCGGGCCACATGAGGCAGAGTGATTGTATTTGTTCCCGTTTTGGTTTTTTACTTCAAAATAAGATACGTGCAGTGTGCATAGGAATTTGTTCATAGGTTTTTTTTTTTTTTTTTTTTTTTTAACTATAGTCCGGCCCTCCAACAGTCTGAGGGACAGTGAACTAGCCTCCTGTTTAAAAAGTTTGAGGACCCCTGGCTTATCATATCCAATAGGCCTTACGTTGAAAAGAACCACCAGAAACAGACATTTCTTGGCATAACAAACCCCGCCCCTTCTCTGCTTCCTGCCTTCCCTTCCTCACCTGTGATGAGGTGTGTACACATATGTCTGTATATTTGTGAAGTGTTGTTCTTTCTATTAAATACAGAGAGCAAAAATTGTTCTTTCCCACAACAGGCAGTGAAACAATAGCAAACTGTTTTCTTTTGTTAAATTCCCAAGATGTAAAATATTATATTTTAAAATTTCAATATATTAACTTTGATTTCAAGGTTCTCTTTGGAGAACTGAAGGCTGGTTAACCCAGCAAGTCCAACCCTGTTTTCCTCTTAACTTTCATAATTTTGATCTCTAATTACTAAGTATATCTCTCTTCTATTTTTATCTAAATAATATTTTAAATGACTGTCACATGTTTATTTCATTAATATTTTTAACAGTGAGAGACACATTTTATTTCCAGCTTATTTATTTAAAAATACATCTTGGGAAACAGATTTGAACTCAGTATTCTAATTTATCTCAGACCAGATTTAACTTCATATTAGAGTCTATCACCAAGAAATGTGAATTCACAGAAAGTATAATCATCCTTGACCTGCTTCCCACTAAATGGGCTCCATTGCTTTAAGTTTAGTAACATAAGGAACGTATATATTATCAAAATATGATAATAATATTGTAGAAGATTGCATTTTCTAAAGAAAAAAGACAAGAACACTATTTCTGGTCCTATATGCTCTTTTGGAACCTTGCTATTAATATTATCCCATCAGGAGAAAGAAATTATTTTCCTTCTCTTGAAGTTGGGTGAGCTTTTGGGACTGCTGTGACAAGTAGGATGTTTCAGAAGTGTGGTTGTACAACTTCAAAAGCTAGATCTTAAAGGCAGAAAGAATCTTTCTTCCCGGTTCTCCCTCTAGGGTTACCTGCCTTTGTTAGCAGGATGCCCCGTCACATGGAGAGGCCTCATACACGTGCTCCAGGTGGTGTCTTAGCCAAGAGCCAGAATCAACTGCCACTTGTACCAACAGAGTCTTCAGAAGACTCAGCAGTTAAGTCTTCTAGCTGAGGACCTGGGCCTTGTGGACAGAAATAAACCATGCCTCCTGAGCCCCATTCAAAACTGCTGATGCTCAAAATGTGTGACCATAATATAAGTGACTATTTTTGCTACCAATTTTCTGTAATTTGTTACAGAGCCATGAATAACCAGAACACATGTGTACTTAGATCTCAGCACATATACTAAGACTATTTGGCACTTAATGTGCAACACCTGTTAACACCTTTTTAAACAATCTGTGTCTTTCTCCATTTATCAGTTTTTCTCTACTTGGTAAACTTCACTAAAATCTACCTTGCAGAACTGGTCACAATGTAAAATAAGTTTTCCAGGAACTCCTGACATGCCCAAAGGCCGGCTTCCCCAAGAATGCCCCCCTGCACAGCTCCAGCAGCCCTGTAAATGCCTGGCCCAGTGAAGCAGGCTAAATCCCAGCCGGTAGAGGCTGAGATTCCGATGCAGACAGGTGTGAGGTGATGCCCTGGCTGGCCAGGGGTGGGGACAGGGAGATGGCTTCTCCATCAATTATAAGGGAGAGCCTGAGCCACAAACCAGATAACCTCTCAGTGCTCTGAGAAAGAGGCTAGATTTACATAGTTTCTGAAGCTTCGAAGACCGTGTCATTCCACAATTATTTACTGAGTGCCCACTGCATCCTACAAGGATCCCGTGGGGACTTCAGGTAGGAAAGTAATCACGTGAACACACAAGTGCTGTGTGGCGAGTGCCACAGCCGAGACCAGCACGCCCCTCCTTGTTGCCCAGCCTTTCTCTGTACCCAAGTTCAATTTCAATCACCTTTGACTTTCTTCATCCCTCCTCCTGTCCTCAGACCCCCTCTGCCTTTCCAGTTTTAGTTCAAACACCTCACACTTTCCCTGCATGTCCAGCCTAAGAATCCCATGGGGCCCTTCTTAATATTGCAGACCCTGGGACTCTCCAGACTCTGAGTCAGAACTCCTGGAAGGGACGCAGAGTTTGAATTTTCCTGAATGCTCCCTGCTGGTTCTTGGGCATCTGTTCTGGTCTCCCCACCTCTCTGTTCTTCACACTTCTCTTGAACACTACATTAATTTTTCAGAGCTTAACTGATGATATCACTCCCTTGCCACCTTCAAATGGGTTGCTGTAGCCTAGCAGGACTTTTGCTCCATATCCCAGTACTCAAACGTTTTATAATCTGGCCTCAACCTACTTTCTAATCGTGTTGCTAATAACCCACTTGGAGCTAAGCTGGACTAGAAGCTGCTTGCTTCTGCTGAGCTGCACCCTCCCCCACACTCACATTTCCCAACACAGCCTGGCTTCCCTCACCCCAGCTGCCTGCCCACGCATCATCCAGTTAACCCTGCCACCCTGGTGCCTTCAGCCCCTCTGTGGTAGATGGTAAAATTCTCCTCCTCTGTGCCTAGATGACAGGGAAGAGTTCCCATGGTATCATCCTATCTGAAAGTTTCCTTTCTCTCCTCTATAAACCTGTAGTTCGTTACCTTAAACATCATCATAGGAGTTCTCACATTCCTCCAGGTAATAATAATAATACCAGTATTCATCTAACAGCTAGCCCCATTCTCTCCCTAAAAGTGCTTGAAAGTGTGTACACATTCATATGTGCTAAGGTTCATATGTGTGTACACACATTGAGTCACACTTAAAAGAAAGATCAGATTTATCAGTCTTGGTCAGCTGTGAGTACAAATTGTCTCAGCAGGAAATTTATAAGAAAATATGCTCTTGCACTTGTGATAATTTATTCTATTAATGTCTAGTTTTAAGGAGATGTACATGCGATCTTGATGCACAAATAATACACCATTAAATATAACTTAAAGTTGCAATCATGCCAATGAGAAACCTTTTAAATTAATTTCTAGAAAACTATATTTTTTTGGCAAAAAATAAATGATGACTCATTATTTATATGATCATCAATAGCCCAAACACAAGGTCATATTTTCCTATTAACACGGTTGTGTCACAGTTTCTCATCCTCACACTTCAAACACTACGCTGGCCACTTACATCATGGCCTTTTCAACATTTGCTGAAATTCATAATTCTACAAGAAAAATCTTTCATAGTTTCTAAATACTTTGTGGAAGGTTGCAATCATAATATTTCAAATTTTTATCAGATAATTATATTTAGCATTTGTTTGCTTTTGAATATGGACAAAATCAGAGAGTGCTATTAGAATTAAATTTGTATTTTTGTTAGAGTGTGTATGGCTTCTCAAGTATTACAAAGTGTATACATTCTATAAATATTTTATTGATGAAGAGCAATAAATAAGATGCTTTTTAGGAACATGTAAGTTATTTTGAATCAAAGGGAATGCATTAAACATGCTTTGAGTATGCCCAATAAGATCGGGAATCAGTGAGGCTTATTAAGGTATCTGCGTGGACCATACTTAGCAGTGTGCTCTCGCCTCATGGGGTGTATCCCAAAATCAAGAATGCTCAGAATGGAAGGGGCTTTAGGTCCTTCACAGTCAACATCCCCTTTCTTACACCCCCAAACTATAGCTGTCTCCCTAGGAGTACAGACATTTTAGTAACCTCCCCCCATCCCACTGTTACTAGCGGGGTGGCCTTGAGCAAGTTACTACCCTGCTCTGAGGCTCAATTCTTCATATATCAAATAAAGATAATAATAGTGTCACTGGTGTCCTAAGGTGACTGTGGAGATTGTGCAGAGCAGTAAGAGATCTATAAATACTGCCTGTTTTATCACAACAATCCCAACACGTGAGATCTTTATCAGAAGTCTTTTCTAGAAAATTTAGAGAAACAGAGAACACCCTACCTCCAGAGGAGGACTACTACTGAAAGAGATCACAGATGACAGCAAACACAAGGAAAAACATCTCTGCTCATGGATTGGTAGAATCAACATTGTTAAAATATCCAGAGGTTAGGAAAAAGGCTGTGTTTGTTTTTACAAATACAATAATCCCTCAAATCCCCTCCACCAGCCTCCAACACCCAGAAAGTTGGCAGTAACTCAGTAGAGCCTGTCAGTTTATAATTTATTTTTTTCCTCTTCATACAAGAGGATGTTTGGAAGAGTGCGCTAAGCCTTTCTGGCCATTGGATCTTCTACGTGATTGAATTTATTAGCTCTTTTCCTGGGAGCAGATGTGGGTGGATTAGACCATGGGTGAGCCCTGAGACAGACAGTTAAAGAAGAAGGGATGGATTGGAGTGGGGAGTCATCACAAGTACATTTATTTATCCTACTCAAAATATAGTCTAAAAACAATAGACATTGGCAGACAATGAAAAAAGAAAAACATCTTTTCTGTATGAATCTCTACGATGGATTGTACACATATACATTGTGTCTGAGGATTATGGATAGGAGCTCTGAAGACAGACCGTCTGGTTTCAAGTCCTGACTGTGGCACTGACTGGATTTTTGATTTTTGGCAAATTACTAAACCTAGTGCCTCAATCTCCTCATATGCTAATTGGAGAGCACAATAATTAAAGTTTTCTTTAGAGTTATAGTGAAGTTTAAGTAAAATAACACATATGATATACTCGTAATAGTGCCTGGCCACAAAATTTCAGATGTTGGCATGGATGCAGTGAAAAAGGAATGTTTACACGCTCTCAGTGGGAATGTAAACTAGGGCAGACTCTATGGAAAACAGTGTGGAGCTTCCTCAAAGAAATAAGAACAGACCTACTATTCAACCCAGCAATCCCACTACTGGGTATCTACTCAAAGGAAAAGATCATTTTGTGAAAAAGACAGCTGCGCCTAAATGTTTATTGCAGCACAATTCACAATTGCAAAGATACGCAATCGGTCTACATATCCATCAACTGATGATTGGATAAAGAAAATGTGATATATTTATATATACCATGAAGTACTACTTAGCAACAAAAAGGAATGAAATAACATCTTTTGTACAATTTTGTAAAATATTCTTTTGGATAGAATTGGAGACTGGTATCCTAAGGTAAGTATCTCAGGAATGGAAAAACAAACACCTATAACACCTCACTTATAAGGGGGAGTTAAATGAGAGATATAGATGTTTATAAAGTGGTATAATGGACATTGAAAACTAGGAATTGGCGATGGTGAAGGATGGGTGAAGGATAAAAATGTACCTGTTGGGTATAATATATGCTATTCTGGAGATAGGTACACTAAAAAGTCCTGAATTCAGCATGATATAATGCACCCATTTAATAAAAAAACCATTTGTCCTCCCCAAGGGTGTCCAAACATTTTTCTTCTGTACAACACATTGGAAGAAGAGTTGTGTTAGGCCATATGTTAAATACACAAACACTAACAAAAACTGATAAGCAAGAAAAAAAAAAAAAAAAAAAAAAACCTCTGCATACTTTTTGTGATATCTAGCACCACAGATAAGCAATACAGTCCTCAAATAATATGCATGTGGCCCATGGGCCACAGGTTGGACACCCTTGCTGGTTTGGAAATTTAAATAAGTAAATTTCAACAAATATGGTAAGAGAGAGAGAAAGAAAGAGAGATCATGAAATGGGATCATATACTTAACCTTTCAGTTAGTTGATCTCTTTTCATTGGTGGACCTTTTAGGGAAGTATTCACGTAATTTATTTTGATGTCTATAAGACATCTGCTTCTAGGTACTTTCCATCCTGCCAAGCAGGCCACCCACCTCCCTCTCCTTCACCCTAGGAGCCTCTGTCACTTCCCTGTTAATTCCCACGTGCTCTTTCCTGGATGATCGATCTGAGGGTGAATACCATCCTCTCTGTGAAGGACGCTTGTGCTGGCTGCTTGTGGCCTGGCATCTTGGCCCTACTCCTATTTTTAGATACATTGGTTCCAATTTTTTGCCATGATAAATATCACGGAAAAGGCACATTTGAAAAGACCAAGATTGTAGAAAATCCAATTCAATCACACAAAGTAATCACTGGCAGAAAAGGAGAGGATGCCTATAGAATCATGAAAGACTAATGAAAAGGACTTGTAGAGTGAGCTGCTCAGGCTGGGTCTCACGTCCTTTTCCTTCCTGTCCTCTCTCGCACAGGGTCTGACGTGGCAATGATGCTATATGAGACTAGAACACCTCGCTCACTTGATGTATGATGTGTAAACTGGACTCGGTCACTGTCAGTCTCCTATGCGTCCATTCCCCTGAGTCATCACCTACTTGAAAAATCCAGGCTTGTCATTACCAGTCTCAGAGAGTTTTAAACTCAAACTATTGTCCAACAGAAATTCCTTTTTGCCAGAAAGTCAACTACCGTAAATTATGATTATGGAGATAGTACACTGATTTAAGTCAGGTGGATGGCCATCTTAAATAAAAGAGGCCAACTCTTACCTTGAGCTAGTATATGTCGTTTTGTTTAAGAATAATGATAGAACATTTGATTGGTCATCCATCTTAGACATAGCTGCCAGAAAATTTTAAAATGCTTCACCTTTATCTTTCGTCTGTCTGAAGAACCTATAGGTTTACAGAGTACAGCTGACGTTCAAACTCTTATAATTTGTCACCTCTATCTGCTTTATCTGTCTCTAATCAGACTGAACACTAATGTGGCAGCAGAGAATAAAACAACTTCATTATCCACAACAAAAACCACAGAAACTTAAATAACTATTACTGAAGCTCTGTGCCAGCAGTAAGAACAAAGAAGTGTGTTATATGATCTATGCCTTGAAGAATCTTACATGCAAATAGAACATTAGCATATAGATGACAATTTACAATGCATAAAGTATTCTCAGATTGGAAGGATCAGTGCCAAGGGTATCACCTAGGAAGGCAGGAACTATCCCACAAGTTCTTTTGTTTGGTTTTCTCTCTGTGTGTGGTTTCACTCCCTGAGCAATTACAAATTGGGCAGTGAATGAGAGGGCTGACTAGGTTCTAGGACAAACAAGGTTAAGATTAGACTAGGAGGGGGAAAATGAATGCCCACAGTGGGCCAGACTTACTCTACATTCTGAATGATAATGAAAGGGCCCCAGGGAGGAGTGAGCTATATCAAACTTGTAAGAAGTGTTCTATTGAAACACACCTGCCCAGCCTTCTTCCCAGTGCAGTTCTGGTGAACATCAGAGGGCAGGAGGAGACACATGTGCATTTTGAATTGTCTGCCTGCCCCACCTTGCATCCACAAAGGCTGGTGAGGACCAGTGAGTGCCCTGAGAAGACCTATTCAGCTGGGCGTGTGGGAGAGCTCCCAGCCCTAACAGCCCATCTGGAAATAGCTAAGCATGTCCTTCTAAGACCCTGGGGTAGACAAGAATTCGCTTAGTTGGTAGATTACAAATGCAAATTAGGAAAGCCCAAGGTTTTGAATGTTTGTATTCTAATCCTAGAAGAGATCTCATGGATATTAGCCATTTCTATGTAAGACTATGTAAGTCATACATTCTATATATGACTATGTAAGAAATATATAATAATGAAGTACTTTACTATTAGTTTTGGTAATCTGGGAAAGGTAATCTCAGAAAACCATTTTCTACCAGGAAATTTAACATAATGCTTGTTTATTTTAAAATCTTATCTTTTATGACGGCCTTAAATAAAAACCCATTAATGTGAAAATTCTTTATCCGCTTATCAGAAAATCAATCACAAAAATTACTTTGGGTAAAAAATGGATCAAAGTAAATAGAAGCACAGGTCATAAATTATAATTTAAAAAATACAGAACTGAATGAAGACTTTTCTAATGAGAAGTCTGCAGCCAACATCTCATCCATCATTTCACATCACCATGAGTGACAGCTTTGAGTCAAGCAAGAGTCACAGGTCACCAATCCTGAGGGACACTGAGCAGCAGAGGGCAGCAGGACAGCCCAGTGTGGCTCTCTTAACTAAGCACGAATTGCAGTTATCCTCTCGAAAGCAAAACAAAAGCGTTAGCAAACCTGGCGTTGAATCAATTGTTTATGTATATATTCTTTTATAGCCTACCAGTTTGTTTATGTGAACCTACGGTCTCAATATAAAAGCACACCTCACTTAACACAGGAATCAGAACCAACTCCCCTCCCCCCAAATTATTTATTACCTTACTTTTGTAAATTGTGTTCAGCTGAAAGAAATGATTACCTAAAGGCATAACAAAATAACATCTCAGATTATAACAAAACGTTGAAATTAAGACATTTATAGGGTAAGATCCATTTTTTTTTCTGGGATATTCCACATTGGTCATAGCATACCACCTAATTTTATATGTTAGATGGTTTTTGTACAGTGTCAAAGGCAAAAACAATAATTTATTATAATAATTATAAATGCAATTTCTCTTAAAAAAAAAAAACAGGAAAGGTGTTCAATAATGTAATGACGAATGACATACATGTATTTCAAAACCATCTAAAGAGTGTGATATAATAAAGAACCTACAGCAGGTTCTCAAATCACATTTTGTTCAACATCACTTCGTTATAATAATCACTTCCCAGCGGGGCCACTGTCTAGTAGAGTCTGCACGTCCTCCCCTTGTCTGGGTTTTCTCTGGGGCCTCCAGTTTCCTCCCACATTCCAAGCGGGGCACGTGTGCTGCACCAATCCTTGTTTGAGTGAGTGCAGGTGTGTGAGTGAGTGTGCCCTGTTACAGGACGATGTCCTGCCCAGGGAGGGTCCTGCCTAGATCCCTGAGCTGCAGGATAGGTCTGGCCACCTGCAACCAAAAACTGGAATAATGGGGTAAATGTTTAATAATGTTTTCTCATTTTTATTAATCTTTCTTAAATGTATATAGAGCTCATGTTTATTCCAGTGCTTGTTAGGAGTGTTTTGTTCTTTATCTAGAAGTTTGGTGATGTTTGTGTGACCAGAAATCCACCAGAGGAACTTCCCTTAGCCTATCATCAGGTGGGCTTACATATGCATGGTTTTGCTAAAAGTCCCAGCTCCCAATAATCTATCTAGATGATGTTAAATGACAACTTACTATACTATAATGAAACATATAATAATGTCCTGTGTTAAGAAATGACATAACATTAAGAACCACAATAGTAGAAAACATTCAAGATACTCTGGGGCTGCGATCTGACTGCATCAGGAAGCAGCAGGTTGAGACTCGGAGAGGCTTGAGGTCAGGCAGACTGTGATTTTTAATGCTGATGTTGCCATCTGGAAACCATGTGACCTTGAACAATTCACTGACAGTTTCAGCGACTTTAATTTTCTCATTTATTGAACAGAAGTAGAAATGACTACTCACAGGGTCGTGAAAATTACTTGGGTAGTGTTCTGAGTAGAGCACCTAGACGTGTCCTCAGCATAGAGGAAGCCCCGGGCTCCGTAGACAAGAGCTCTGTCACCGCCAAGGACAGGAGAAAGCTCAGTAACTTCTTTTTACCAATGTTTTAGATGAGGAAAATAGTCATTTTCTTTTCCCCATTCTAATCACATTCTATTTACTTGGATTCAGGAGAAGCTTAAGTGACTGGACGGAGGAGCCATTGTCAGGTGCACAAAGTCAAGGGCTGAGCTGGAGGTCAAGTCCGCAGGCTATGCCATTCTAGGTGGGATATGGACTATTGGAAAGGGACAGTGGTGAGATGGACTGGGAAGTGGGGGGTGAAACCATATCTTACAAAGAATGGATGAGGGCACTGGGGATGCCGACCTGTTAGAATTGCTGAGGAGACCAGGGTTACCTCATATACAGGAGCAGCCAAGGTTTGTGTGGCCTAACAGGGTAAAAACATAGGAATGAAGTTACAAGGAGACTCATTTCTGTTTAGTAAACATGAAGGGCTCGGTTTGGGCTGTTTGGCCTGACCAAAGGTAAACAGGGATATGGGTCTGAGAAAAGGTTAGACTATTCTGCCATTGGGAATTAATTAATTCTAAACTTGATAGCCAATAAATCTACGAAGTCTTCGGGAAACTTCTTTGTTTTGGTGTCATACACGAGACTCAACTTTACAGAATGGAGTTGATTCTTTTAAATTATGGAGTTTGCATGTTCTCCCCATGTCACACATTTATTGTAAAGTATCTAGAAACACTTCACTAAAATCAATGCCTTCTTGAGGTCACATCTTTCTCCAGCTACCATCAATTTCCCCTCTAGCTTGTCCTGAAAACCCTCCTAAGGAACAACGCAGTCTTGACTTTCTCACTACCCCATCTCTCTTGGTTCTACTCCAATCAGACTTCCGTCCTCACTCCTGTAATGACAGCAGGCTTATCGTCAGAGCCACACGTCTACTGGGCCACGTTCCACGCTTAGTCCTCAGTTTTCACACGACAGGACCTCATGGCCCCTCAGCTTTCCTAGTTGCACCCTCATTCTTAAAACTCTATTTGCTTAGATACCAAGTCATCACTTTCTCCTACTATTTGTTTGCATTTTTGTTTTTTTGACTGCTCCTTTTCAGGCTCCGTTGCTGTCTCCTCTCCTCTTTCTGAACTCTAAATATTGAAGAGGACGTAGGAAGAAGCACTGGCCACTTCCTTCTACATTCTTTCTTCAGTAGATCTCACCCCGATAAATGGCCTTGACATGCTCCTGAATCACAGGTCTGAACACTCCTCTGAGTGTTCAATAAACCCGATTTCTCAACATTGGATGTGGATGTTTCTAAAGCACAACACTGGATTCTGTGCCTCGTACTCCAAGCTCCAGACACGCTGGTTAATTTGGTTCCACAGAGCTTTACATTTGTTGTTTATTCGGCCTGGAATGTCCTCCCCTGTGTCAAGGCTCCTCCCTTCTCATACAGGTCTCTGATCAAATGTCAACACGTAAACATGCCTTTGCTGACAACCCTATCTCAAGGAGGATTGTAGAAGTTTATCAAATAGTTGGTGAATGAACAAATGAGCAATGTCTGTTTTTTTTTCAATCATAATACTTTAAAATGTTGCCACTAGCTCTTCCAAACTGTCTTGCCAGAAACTATATATTCTTTCCTGAATTTGGAAACACTGGAAGAGAAATCTGTTAAAGGAGCTGTTGTGGGAAAATGTAGTTGTCTCTCTGCATCTGCCCCTACTGGGAACTCTGGATACACGGCTGTGTGGGGGGTGTAAAGGCAGCAGCTAACCCAGAGCTTTGACAAAGCAGTGAACTTCAAGGTCACAGTTGCTGCAGCTGTAAGATGTGGCTGTTAGGTTCAGGACCTTTACATTCCTTTCCTACTTTGAAATTCTGTGCCTTTATGCTTCACGCATCCTCCATCCTGAGCAGCCAGTCAAGGACCTTGGCCTTACATCAGCTGCCCAAATCAGGGTCATCACAGGCGATGGCCAAGAGCTGAGGGCTGAGGTTGATCTAGCAGGCTCCTCGCCTATTCCTTGTGCTTCTCTCACAAAAGAGTATGCCTGACCCAAAGGGCAACTAAAAAAAAAAAAAAAAAGCCGAGAACAATTAAGGACACGGTGGGGGTGGGGGAAGGGGAGAGCAGAGAGAGAAAGAGAGGGTGGGGCCTTGGTGCGTGCTGTACCTTTTGGGGGCAAGACACGACTGTAAGAGGAACCTTACCTAACAAATGCAATTAGTGTAACCTGGTTTCCTGTACCCTCAATGAATCCTCAACAATTAAAAAAAAAGAAAAGAAAAGAAAAGAAAGCCTCTTCTGATAAAAGCTCCTGGCTGGAATTTGCTAAGTTATTCTTGGTGAAGGATAGCTGCCAGTATATACTTAAAAGCCAATTGCACGTTGAGGCTTTTTTTTTTTTTAATTATTTTCTCATTTTAAAAATGTTGTAGTTACAGTTCTAACTTGATTCTCCTTTCCTGATGCTTTCCCCTACACATGGTGCCTGCCCTGATGTCCACTTACGCACTCAAGTTCAGAAAAGTGTCACATGTAAGTGGAGCGAAGGGAAAAGATGTGGGAAGCATGACTTTCACAGGACCGTTTCATTCATACTGTGCTCACTATGGTGTTTACAAAATAACACTTGAAAAAAATAATTGAAAAGAGATCTTCCTTCCTATTATCTTTCCTTCCTGTTGACTTTGACAGCTTGAAGTAAATTTGGCATAATAGACTTTCTAGCTTACTAGAGCACTTGGCTTATGTCACAAAGGGACCAGTTCTCTCTAAAGACACAGAAAATGGCATAGCAAATGCTGTTTATCCTTTGTGCCAGGAACACGAGTGCTTCCATATGTCTGGGGAAAATGCGGGCATCAAATTGTAGACAAAATAAAATTCAATCAAATCATTCTTAGCTTCTCCTTAAATCGTAGGTATCTCTTTCATGACAAACAAGATTTTTGTTAAACTGCATATGAAATGGTGGCTTCCATTTACAGGCACAGGGAGGCACTAGATACTTTAGTAACCAACAGACACTTGAGTATTGAGCAACATGATGTTTTCCATTAAGCATATGTAGAAAATTTATTTTTAAGCATTAAATAGATATGCATCTTACAGTAACTAAAACTAACCAAAGCACTTTCCTCCTTGCCTCAAACTTTCTGCCTTAAAAAATTCACATGATTTAGTCAGTGTAAGATAAATAGCTATTGAAATGGATTTAATCAGTAGTCCAGATACCTGCTGTGCTCTGAATGAGTGAGCATGAACTCCAGAGATCATGTTGACTAGTATCCAATTATAGGGTGCATGAATAATGAGAAAATAGCTCTAAATAAGGAATGCCTTCATTTGTTGTAGTTATTGTGAATATGTTCATAAGAAAAAAGCTCAAAATACATGCTTAACTAGGTAGTATAGTTAAACGAAAAGTTTTTCTATTCTAGAAAGATATCCTTTTGCTTTGTCTATGGTAACTACGGTATTGAGTACACACAAAAAGCATTGTATGACAATGATTCTTAAACACACACACACATACATGTATGTGTACATATATGGAAAAATATACATTGTCTTTATTTTTCAGAGACTAGGAGTTGATTCATGAGCTCCATCAAATTTAGTAGCAGAATCATGTCCTTGATGGTAACAAATACACTGTCCTCTCATTGTGCTTAAACAAGGTCAGAGAAAAGAACGAAAGGAAATATTTCCTGAAGGGGGAAAAAGCTCAAGCTTGCATATTCAGATTCAGAACCGAAATATGTGCATTAAACCATTAAAATCATTCTTCTCTAAGGGATGTAATTCAGTCATATATTTCAGTTTTGCATAAACTCAACAGTCTCTTAGCAATATCTCTCATAATAAATATCATTTCAGCTTCAGGAGTTCCAGAATAGTGTCATGCAAACGTGAACTACTCTTCGTTTGCAAGGTTAACTGAAAGCATTTCATCTGTAGAGTGCAGGAAGAAGGGATGGTGTGGCAATTACTCATCACAGCCTCTAAGAATCTGGGTAAATTTCCTCTTCTTAGGCATAAAGGGAATCAGGAGATTGCATGTCAGTAATATACAAATATACATTTAATATGTGACCTATATCTGGCAGGTAATAGAATGACCAATAAGAGTATTTTATGACACAAGTGTTATTTTTGGCAGTGCCTGTAGCTCAGTGGGTAGGGCACCAACCACATACATCAAAGATGGTGGGTTCGAACCTGGCCCAGGCCAGCTAAAACAATGACAACTGCAACAACAACAACAACAACAAAAAATAGCCGGGTGTTGTGGCAGGCGCCTGTAGTCCAGCTACTTAGGAGGCTGAGGCAAGAGAATCGCTTGAGCCCAAGAGTTTGAGGTTGCTGTGAGTTATGACGTCACAGCACTCTACCCAGGGCAACAGCTTGAGACTCTGTCTCAAAAAAATATGTAGTGTTTTTTCATCCAACTAGTTTTTTCCCTCTTAATTTAGGTATTTTGGTGTGGTTCATCCTTGTCATAGAGAAAAGCAGAATAATGAACAAATTCAAGTACTGTCATCCTCTTGTGTAACTGATTATAGGTTCTCCTGAGATTTCCACTATAATCAGAACAGACATCTGGATTAAATTCTCACCCTTCAGGTAAGGTAAATAAACAATTCAATCCAAGAAAATTTGCTATTTCTTTAATAATTTCAATAATAGAAACTCATGGGAGAGAAAATTTGTTATCCAGAATTTATTTAGAGCATGAAATCTAGCCCCTCGTGAGTCTCTCAAATTGTCACCAATCTTAAACTGGACAACCCACTGGCTAATCATGGCTATACAAGCCTGCCAAGGAAAACATCACTGTAGGCTGTTCTAACAAGTGCTTGGAATACAGAGGAAGAACACTTTTTGTGCAGTTTTATTAGGATCTACTTATCTGATGGCATTAGGTTATCACATACGCACAGAGCTTTCCAGAACTCCTTCCACTTCCCTTCTTGACAAGCTGAGCTATCCGATGTAGGTGACGCTATCAGATCAAAGAACTAAAAATGTCTTTGGTTCCCAAAGGAATAACAACAAAAGAACAATAAATTCTTAGAATTAATGCTCCAGACATGATCTATCAATCAGAGCCAGATACATTAGTGTTTTTCTCTTAATTTTTGAATAAATATGAATAACCTAAAAAGTTGCATGAGTCTTGGTGAATTCCTGTGGTAGGTATGGCCGAACTACAGATTATAAAGGTTATCTTTTGTATAACAAAATGTCCTCTGCCGATCTATGTGAAGTAATGTGAATGTTACTTTCTTTGCATTATTATTATTAACCACTTAATATTTCGATGTACCAATTGTCTAATTCCTTTTCTGTATGTATTTATGTTCCTTCGCTCTTTACGAGGTTTTTATTTCTTGTCCTTTAAACATTGTTATTGTTATTAAATTTCAAGTCTTTCTAATTTTATGAAGGCAAAAAAAAAAAAAATGGAAACCTAATTAATACATATATAAAAAAAATTTTTTTTTAATTTAAAAATTTTTAAAAAAAGAATTAAAATCCACTGGCTGAGTCCATTTGAGTCCAGTGTATTCAGGGACACTATTTTATTTGCCCCACTCTGTCTTCTATTGTCTACTTACCCTACAGAAGCAATGGGATGTAGTCGATTGTGCAAATATCCTACAGTGTGTTTCTCAACTTTCTTTTTTTATCTCCCAGCACACTTGAATCTATGGTTAAATTTCCCCAGTGCACTTAAATTATGTTGATCCAAAAAAAAATTTTTTTTAAAGAATATATTTACTGTGCTTTGAGCTTCTTTCAAAACTAATTTAATTAACAATCTTTATACCTTTTCATGGCACACCTACGATCCCCCACTTACTGTTCTGAAGCACTGAAGGTCAGATACAAGCCCTCTGATGAGGTGCAAGCCAACGGATGAAGGAATGATCTCTTGTCAGTAAAAAGTGGAAGACGATGTTAGTAAAGACACAAGAACTGCTTGGACGATGACAAGTACTACTTGAGCCGAATCAAAGAATAATACGGGAGTTGGAGAGATTCAGGAATTTATTTGAAATGTCTCTCTTTTAGTATGAGCAAGAAGAAGCAAAGCCCAGTAATACACATATTAGTCCAGACTGACGTTACATTAAATGTGGCAGCAGTTGGCAAGTCCTTGACTCCATATGTATTAGCAAAGATGAATAATTTACAAGAGAACAGCTCTGATGTGGCATAGACCTTAGAAGAGGTGACAAAACAAGACAACAGATGGCAAGAGGGTACAAGGAACAGCTGTCACCACACAGGTGAGAAAGGACAGAGAGTCCAAACAAATCTCAGCTCTGCAGAGCTTTCTCTTAGATACAAGGGTATAAAATGTACAATCCAAACAAGAATTTTTATTCAAGTGGCTGGTAAATGGTGATAATTGTGTTAAAAAAATTTCCTACGAAAAACTCAAAAGTGTCTTCTCCTTTATCTTATATTTCAGAATTAAATGCACAATTTTTGGACTAGTCATGACCAGATAGAAGCTATGGCAACTTTTTCTCCTGTGGTAGAAGTATTTGTTTGCTGGCAAATAAGCCAAAAGAAGAAACAAATGGATCTGCTGAAAATCTGCCTCTACTTTTTTCTGAATAATTTACAATCAGGGCAATCAGAGGTTTATTAGCTCCAACCTCTGTGTGCAGGTCCCTCTTTCTTCCGGACTTTGCTTCAGGCAGTCTAAATTATCCTTCATGTTCAGAGAATTTAAGAGATGGGAAGGAACAGGGCTCACTGGAGGAAGCCCTAGATGGTCCTTTATTTTACATAATATATTAAGAAAGATATAATATGGAAAGTTCTCAGCAATTCTGAATACAAATTTATGCACCGTGAAATTAAAAACTCTTACTTACAAGTAAAAAATTATATTTCAATACGTAACTAAATGTCCAGCAAAGGTTCTAACAAACAGTTCTCATCTTTTCTTAATGGAAACAATGTTCTAAGCCTTCCCATTTATGTATGGAGTCTTAAAGTTGCAAACTTAAAATCAGATAATTGGGAAAGATTATCCTCAAATGTAAGGCGATGTTAAACAGAATTTGGGAATGACATTGCTGTTACCAGGTGGTCATAACCAAGGAAGCCTTCCCTTGGGCATGTAAGCAAGTACAGTGAACATGCTATGACTTGAGGGAGTAGCCGTTCATATCAAAAGCATAAACTTGGGAGAAGTTCAACACTGAATTAAATGCCTAAAAATAAGAAGACAACAGCATTTGCTAATTATTGGGAGATGGGATTTATAGACAATGTGACCTTTGTCAAGAACATAAGCAATAGCAGACCTAGCTAGGAACAGGGTTAAATTAATTAAAGAAATTGCAGTCCACCTAATGGGGTCCCTATGTCAAGGGGTTATGAATGCCTTGTAGGCCAACCACAGGAGAGGAAATGACAGGCTGAGGCCAATATTTAACCATCCGTGTTTTGACATGCCTAGTGGGGGCAAAGGGACAAATGAAAGCCAACACAATGCACTCAATGGCACTCATCAGGATGGGTAAAAATGTAAATGCCTCACTTTCCCAAAAGACAAGGAGTCCAGGCAGTACACTGCCCTGCTGAACAGATACAGAGAAAAAACAAAGGTCAGGCCGTAGGCAGACAGAGCACCTGAACACCCACAGGAAAGATAAACAATCAGGAAGATGCCGGGAACCTAACAGGAGCTGTAATCTGAATGGACTTTAAGCACCATATGAGAGATCCAGGCAGTAGATGAAATGAGAATATCTAACTAGGAGTGAGGGAACAGTGCAACTGGCCCCTTACAGTCAGCAACAGTCGTGTGTGAAAGCTACACAGGCTTTGGAAATCAACAGGCTCACCTGGCCACTGTCAGGTGCCCGCCCAGATCAGACTCTCCCGGGCCTGGCTCATCTTGCTCCTCTGTTCCCACTCACTTTGGTCCAGTGCTTGCTGTCCTTCTATTTAGGCCAAAGCCTGGTGCTCAGCGACTTAGAGGGAAGTTGCTCAGGACATCTCTCTTCTCTTTACCCCCTTCCCACTCCCTCAGCCCTCAGCTTGGGAAAGAGTTAGATATTGACAAGGGTTAGACTGTGTCATGTCCCCCAAGAAGTTATATGTTGAAGTCCTAATCCCCAGAACCTCGGATTATGACCTAATTTGGAGATAGGGTCTTTACGGAGATACTCACATTAATGCAAGCTCCTTAGGGCTGGCCCTAATACAATATCACTGGTGGACTTATAGGGGTACAGACACTCCCAGAGGGAAGACAGTGTGAAGGGTGATAGGGAGAAGAGAGAGAGGCAGGTGACTTTAAAAATGGCAAAGGGGCATATGCTCCTTTCTAAGGCAGCAGGAGAGGGAAGAGGAGTAAGTCCTACTGTGAGCGCTGGCCCGGATGCCAAGCGCTGCCTTGGTAGCAATTCGAAGACCAGGAGGTTGTACCTGTGAGATGAGAAAGGAATCAGGAGGAGGGACCATGAGGTAGCCAGGATGGAGAAGCTCCAAGGGGGCCAGCCAGGGTAGAAGGTCTGCATATTTCAGACTAAAATAACTAGCCTGTGGGTGAAACCATCATTGCCAGGAACGTGAGGCAGGACGTTAGTGTCTTGGCACCTGTTCCTTCAAGACTTCTCACAACTGAAGCAAGAGTCCAATGTACTCAACTCTTAACATGAAGGCAGCAGATGAGCTGATACAAGGGGCAGGGTAGGGGAATGAGGGAGCCAGGTGAGGATGGGGGTCACCCCGTAGGGCACACCCCGTGGGGGCGGGACACAAGTATAAGAGGGACTTTAGCAATCAGTGTAATCTAATTCTTTGTACCCTCAATGAATTCTAAACAAAAATAAATAAATAAGGAGACTGTTCACAATTGACTCTAGCTCAAGCACAAGCTGATGAGGCCAAGAGCCAAGACGGTTGTCTGCCTGATGCAAGGAACAGGAAAATTAAAGTCCAAAATCAATTTCTTATGTACTATGTTGGAGTCAAGGAAGATTTTTTGGCCCATATCCTTGGTTTTGGTGCTATATTCTTAACGTCGTGATGAAATTTTGCTTTCTCACATCACAGGTGGTTGTTATTTTTCAAAATTATGTTTGTGACATTAAAGTGAAAATGCTGCTGATGGCTCTGTCCTTAGCTACAAGGAGATGAGTGTGATCAAAGGGAACCAACCATCAGCTCCTGGCATAAATTTCCTTTCAGAACTTCCCATCCAGAATTATTCTGTTTCTGGGCTAGGTAATGTGACTGTATTTGAACAAAAGTAATGGAGACTTCATCTGCAAATATTCCTTAGTAAAAGGAAACTTAGGCAAACATTTTCGATTTTTAATTCTCTAATATAATCCTCATTAAACTTTGACAATCTTGGAAACTTTTCCATTAAAATGATTATAAAACTGATTTTTACAAAGCATAAAAAGTCTGTGTTTCTTAAAATAAAATTGTACCCAGTTTATACTTAGAAAAAGCATTGTATGTTAAAAGATGATCAATCTTTTTTGTAACAGTGGATATGATACAGGAAGAGTTAAATCAACAATGGTACATATACAAAATGTAATATTATTCAACCATTCAATGGTGATATAAATTTATATTTGTCAATGTGTAAAGATGTATACATAAAAAAGTATCTCACAAATTACAAAGCAGCATTCATAGTGTAAATTCATTTTTTCTTTGTTATAAACAGTTGTCAAGGAATATAAATTTATTTTTTCTAACTTACATGTGCATACATTGAAAACCCCAGGGAAGACTATCCACCAAAGTACTTACACCTGTCTGTCTTTGCCCATCTATCTACTCTAGATCCATCTACATAGTGATATTGACAAGGAATTACCACTTTCTTCTTTATTCTTTTCTATGTTGGGTGAATTTTAAGAAACTTGCTTTACTCTTTAATCTGTGAAAATTGACCAATTTTAATTTTGGGAAAAAGTCAGAAACCTATCTAGTAAGTGTATTGATTAATGTCATTAATAAAATTCTAAAAAACAGTCACTGTAGTTTATAAAGAATTTTGCCTAAAATACAAAAACATTGCCAGTTTTCCACTTGGACTTATTTCTCATCTGTACAAAGAATGATGAAATCTCTATCTTTTCTTGGTATCTCATTTTCTACATTAAATTATTAAACAGTTAACTAGTAATGAAGTAAAAAAATGGACTCATGTTTCCTTCCTGAAACCAGAAACAAAAGCTACTTGGTACTTCAAAGTACTGATTGTCCCTGAAATGCAGTGGGAGTGTCTAATGTTCCACATCAATAATCTGACCCACATCAGAAGCTATTTTGGGCAACAGGAAATAGTTATCTTTATCAAACAGATAAAAGCTCACATTAATGTGAGGCTGATTGTAAAGCGACTTCGCCAAGAAGAAAGGCACTATAGCACTTCAGTCTGGTGGCCTGCATTTACAGGTAGTTTGAATTTCCATTATAAAACTTCATTTCTGAGGCATCAGTAACTGAGCCAATTAAAGCCAATTCCAGTTAAAACTCTGCACATAGATTTCTGGGCAGAAAAGGCTCTTTGTGGATACAATTTTAATTTTCTAAATGCAGATCTTTGAAGATATCTTTCTAGTTGTGATTAAGGCTTGGGGCTTTTACTAATTAAAAAAAATTATTCTTCTTGGAGCTATATGTGTTCATTAGAGTAATGCTTGTTTTTAAATAAAATGAGCAGAGCATTCTATTCAAGTAGCTCAGAGCTTCCCAAAGCCAAAGTTAATACAATTAGTTCAGGAAAGTAGGAATTTAACTTACTGTTCATAAATGTCTTGAACATGGAACCAAAGCCAACTTTCCCTGGGACAGTGAAAGGTATGTTAACATTACAAGTCTGCGGCATAAACACCCCACGGATACCCTGTGGGGAAGGAAGCAATGAGACTTGTCCTTCCACATGCACATCCTGTGGTTTGGCTGATGCTTGGAGAGAAGAATCCATAGTTTGCTGTCTATGATGCCCAATGCCCATATGTAGCGTGGCAAGAAGGGTGAGCTCATTGGCAGTTCTGTCGGAGTGTGGCCTAGTTCTGAAAACCTGGCATGGGAATTAAAGTGCATAAGGGCCAAGGCCCAAAGCAGAGAATGAGCACAGCAGTGGACAGAGAGCCACTGGGGCCTGACTGGCACTAGCCCACCCAGGAGAAACCTGAACCAACTTCCAAAAGGTCCTCTGGTCCTCTTTCCAGAGCTATTCGCCACAAATTCTTCACGGGTAAAATTGTGGTTACAACCTGGTCATTAACTCTAAAGTTCTTTAAGGGCCAGGACATAGTTGTTAGTTGCGGAGTTAGATCTCTTATGTTTAACCACATCTGGATCACAGAAGGTGTTCAATTTTTATATGTGGTAGAAATGGAACGTCTTCTGAATGGCCAGTCATTACTGCATTTCATGGGCAAAAGACCACTCAAGTGCAATGGAATAAAGCAGTCATATGGTCAAGTTTTCACAGGGAAGGGTGCCCTTCCTTTTCAGTCTATAGCCTACTGGTTAATTTTTCTAGTTTAACTGACTATAGTAAGGATGAATCTATAGAGAAATGTTTATAACAGCCCTTCTGAAGCAACAGATAAAAACTGAAATGATGAGCTAAAGATTGATCTCACTTTCTTTCTCTCTTTATATGTATTTTTCACTCTCTCTCTCATCAAAGGCACTCTATGGACAAGATGAATTTATTAATCTAATCTATTCAACAAACATCTAGTGAACATTTATCTTCTCTTGCCAAGTTGGAAAAGATACTAGCTATGCCATCACAGATTCAACTCTTTGGACTTATTTGTAATAAGTGCTCTTATCATAGACTAATATAAAGTTCATAACTTTATGTAAATTAGTAACATTGGTCTTGCTTTTCAGCTCAGGACAGAGCTACAAAGATAATGTTTTTAAAAGAAGCATATCATTTCATTACAAGGAAAAATTCTCACAATTTCATAATTCTGGAGAGGGTCTGACACTCTAGGATCTTTCTGGTTTTATTTTGCCTTAACTAAATGTGTGACTTTTTACCAATCTTTGAGAATCTCAATTGCTCATCTTTAAAAATCAGAGTTAGATACTCTGATCTTTTACAATTTTGTCCATCTAAAATTATGAGATTCGGTTTGGCACCTGTAGCTCAGAGGCCAGGGCACCTGCCACATACACTAGGGCTGGCGAGTTTGAACCTGGCCCGGGGCCTGCCAAACAACGACAACTAAAACAACAACAACAAAAATAGCCAGGCGTTGTGGCGGGTGCCTAAGGTCCCAGCTGCTTGGGAGGCCAAGGCAAAAGAATCGCTTAAGTCCAAGAGTTGGAGGTTGCTGTGAGTTGTGATGCCACATCACTCTGCCCAGGGTGACATAGTGAGACTGTCTCAAAAAATAAATAAAGTAAAATAACATAAAATAAAATAAAATAAAATAAAATAAAATAAAATAAAATAAAATAAAATAAAATAAAATAAAATAAAATAAAATGTCAGTAACTCTTTTAGAATCACCTACATTTTGACTACATGTATTAAGTGTCATAAAAAAATGCAGAACTTATATAGTAATATTAAATTGTAAAAGTAGAGTTCTACAGATAACTAGCCATATTTGAAATATTTGTAAATATCTATGGAATTTTATGCATCTGTTGTTATCATCATTCTAAATGCATAGATATTTCCAAGACTCGAATGCTATCAGGAATCTGTTCTTTTTGAAAATACAAAGTACCATGATAAGAAAATGTATAGAACTTTAAAATACATCAGCAATAACATTCCTTCTTTGTTGGATCATTATTATGATGGTAGGAGTTATTATTTTGGAATGAAGCCATTTCATCATACAAGTAAGACACAGATACTTCATTAAAAAGACAAAATCAAATAGAAGTTGTGTTTCTATTAGGAAAGTGTGCTATTTGTATATACATATTTCTAGTCCATAATAAACATCCTTTATATGAATCTGTTATTTAACTGCTTAATTATGCATGTATGTGTACCTACAATAATTACATAATCAAAAAAGTGTCACAACTTGACAGAAAATGATCTCAGAGTATCTGGCTTCCCTACATGAGATCTATTAACTTGGCAATTCTGTCTCAACTCAGTATTTTCACACCTTTTGACTTGCAAACACAAGGGCAACGCACTTTGGGGATTTTTCACAACTTCGCTGAATAAGATCAAGTCCAGAGATGGAAATGTTCACAAATCTTTTTGTATGGCATGTACTCCATTTCTTAGCAATTTGAGTATTGCACTACTAATTGTAGAGACAATAAAATTAAAGGGACATAATGAGCACGCGTATATCCAGAAATGAGAAGAGTAACTGCAGGTCTCTCGTCATGATTTTTCAGTGCGACCTAAATGATGCTGGTGGGAAACTGCATATTAACACAATTAGTATTCAAAAAGATCTTTCCATTTGAAGAAATGTATAGGCAAGTTTTACCTCACTGAATAACCATGAATTTGCTTTTATGACAAGTTATTTTGAGCATAGAAAGGTAAAAGTTACAAGTGGTAGGAAGGCTCCCGGGGTCTCAGAGTAGTTAACTGACAGAGAAATTGGCTAATAAGGTAACAGAACTAGATTTGAGTTCTGGTCAAGGGAGAATGAAGACCTCCACTTGCTTTCCTTTTACACGAGATTGATTCCAGATACAATTTTGAAACAACTGAGGGCTCTCGTTGACATTTTGCTTCCCCTCCAAACTTTTCTACCCTTGATTTCCTCGCTGTGACAGACCTAGAGTCTTCAGGGTCCTGTACTCCCTGAAATTTGATCTCCTCCCAGGACTAGCTTCACAGCTGTGTGACCTGAGTAGCTGCACAGGGCCCTGTCCCTGGTAAGCCCTGCACATGTTTTAAAGCCCTGCTGTATATGAATTAATTTTAGTAACTATTTATTTTGTGCTGGGCCCTAAAAATTATGTAGCTAGCCTTGCCTCCCGTCCGTAGTGAGCCAGGATCATTAATAGCTACAGAAAAGGGCAGCTCTGAAAGAATACGCACTGGCATGTGAAGGTTGACTCGCCCCTCAATTCTCTCAGAAATCATCCTTCAATTGTCTACTCATGACTTTGGTTTATCACTTCACTGCTCTAGAACTCTGCTATTTCATTTGTAAAATAAGAACATCAAACTATGACTACAAGTTCCTCCCAATCTAAACAACCACACCACCTCTTATAAAGCTACAGACCTGTGCTTTTTAAGAGGAAGATGTTTTCAGAGTAAAAACACACATGAAAATCATTCAGAACACTCAACAGTCTGACACTTTGGTAAAACTTATTTAATTATAACTGTCCTGTGAATATTTATTTACTCATGAAACATATAACTACTCCTCATATTTATCACCCAGCTTACAAATTTCTTATTAATTATCATGTCACAGTTCCATGAGGACACAAAGTCTATAAATCGTGGTCACATTTGTGTCCAGAGGACTTGCCCAATAAACACTTGTTAAATGCATGAATGCACAATTGCATAAACAGAGTACCCACTAAATAGAAATTAAATAAACTATGCACCTACAGTATCCACAGTTAGAATAGGACAACACCCCATCTTCAAGGTTCTAGTATGCTAATGAAGCACAGAGATAAAGAAATAAACGCTTATAGACTGATGTAAACATCAACGTTACTAGGAAAGTGTTCAAAGTACAAATAAGGGACCCTCTTGCTCTGGCTGGGAGTGCTAGGAACTCCTCCTTCACAGAGAAGGCCATGTCTGAGCTGAGATTTGGAATTTGAGAAAGGCAAGAGGTAGAGGAACATCAAAGACAGAGAAGTGAGATTGAAGTTAGCTTGAAGGGATCGAGAACTGACTCAGGGCGACTGGAACAGCACAGTTCAGGGAGGACGGACAGATAAGGAGGCTAACAGGAGTCAGGTAAGGAAGATCCTTTTTGCCACAATGAGTATATCTTGCACATTATGGTGATTCATTATAGGTCTTTAAATAGGGAAGGGGATGCAATCAGGATTCTGTTCTGACAGATTCCTCTTGTAACAAAATTGAGGGTACAGTCTAGTTGACCTCTCAGATCTCTGAATATATTATAAGAATTCCACATTTCTCTGTTAAATATTAAAGCAATGAAAGCTTATATCAACCAAAATCGGATAGAATGAGACAACCCTCAGAAAAGTAAAAGAGTTGAAAATGCAGGCCCTGAGCATGTGATTAGTGTTAATTCTTGGCAAAATGAACACTGAGGTTCGTGACATCTAACAACAACTAACAGTAATAACAGCAGCAACAGCAACAAAAAAACACCACGGTGAGTCCTAAGAATCTAAAAATTCTTCCCAAGTGAGTAAACAGGCCAACAGTATAATAAATAATAAACAGATAAAAGGGATTCAAAGTGTTGGTGACTCGTGAGGAGAAAGGAAACAACGCAATAGAGGGCAATTGTCTAATTCCAGGTAAATAACGTTTTTAATGTGGGTGGAGACCAGTGTTTACTAAACATGAAAGATTAATATCAGTAGAGGAAGGAATTGTTTTTAACCCAAGAGGTCACTGTGAACAATGAACAAGGACATCAAGTTACTGTGAAAATCATTTTTAAAATGATTCACTATATTCAAATAACGTCCCCAAAATAAGCTCTTAATCTCCCTCCTCAATGTTGTTGTCCCAGATAGTCTTCTTTTGTTTCAAATGAAAAAGTCAGTGGGCCAACTTTCACTCCCTCTCTCACATACCACCTCTTGTTCATCAGTAAATGATGTTGGTCTTACCTTCAAACTGTATCTAGAATACGGCCACCTCTCTCCCTAGCCACTGTTTAGTAACTCCTCTATTATTATCTGTTATTATCTGATAACAGATACCTCTGTTATCTGTCTCCTGAATCCTCAAAAACAGCCTCTTTCCAGGCTTCCCATGCCCTACCATTGAAAAATCAATATGATTTTAAATATTTATTTGTAATCACTCAATAAATACTTATACCAAGTGTTCACAAAGTGGACTTTGCTAGAGAATTTGTGAATCTGGCCCAATTCCTGCCCTCAGTGTTTTTCTCACTCCAGGTGAGTGAGTGGATTAGACACATAATACATGTAACACAATGCAAAGCAACACTAGGTGACTGCTAGCTAGAGAGTTTAGGAGGAGGAGGAGAGGGAATTTCTGAGGGTATAACGCCTTCATAAAGAAGGCTGCATTTAAATTGGGCTGTGAAGGTTAAGTCCAAATTTAGGAGCAGTGACTTGAGTTTATTCGTCCTAAAGACGCCCCCAGAAGGAGACAGGGAGTGAGGGCACCCTCACAGCAGGGCAAGTAGTGGCTGAAATAGAGGGGGATGCAGGGGAGCTGGAGGGAAAAACGCTGGACGTGTAAGATGGAGCTGGAATATGGAAGCAGAGCCGAGCTGCTGAAACGTTAATCCTGAGGTCAAGGAAGTCATGTTGTTACATTGTTTAATGTTACATTATGAACATTTTAAAAAGTAAAAAGATTTAACATGCAGGTAATATGAAATGTGGAGATGCTTTAAGTTTTACTTGTAAGCCTTAGATGCTCTTACTCCCAGAGGCCTGCCACACAGGCAGGGAACCACATGCCCTGGAAAATGTATAGGATTCCTATCTCACTAGTTGACATAACATTAGCATTTGTAAACCTTTGCTACTTTTGATTTAGCAGTTTTCTTTTTCTATTTAAGAACCAGTATTTGGATCCCTGAAGACCTGCAGGCCCCTGGCACTTTATGGATAAAGCACAATGAATGAAATTCATTGGCAAAGAGAAAGGCCTGGAGGACAAAGCACAGCACAAGTGAACGAACACGCCTCACTTAACACGTTCAAAAGTCACCTGAACGCGTGGTACAACTTTGGGGAAGGAAAATGGACTTAAACCATTACATGCACAGAAACAACAGACACATCACCCATTCAGGCTGGATGTGTGTTCTTAAGGTGATTTTATGAACAAAACCCACTTTTGATTAAAAACGAAAATTCAGATAAACACCTTTTTCCAGAAAGAGGGCAAGTCAAGTAGGTTCCATTTAGCTGCTTCCTTCCTTTGCTTTTGTACATCTTGACTGACTGATCCTCAGCTCATTCAGTCGGGGATAATAATTCATTCATTTATTTATCAAATATTTATTTAAGATGTTTCAAAATACAAACAAATGATCATTGTTTTGTATCATGTGTAAATTTGAGATACTTTTTACACAATAGTCATGTAGGAGAAGAGAGATTAAACCCAGAGGGGAATTTCAGTCTAAACAGAATGAAGAGATTTTAAGAAGGATCAGGAAGACAAAGATACAAAGTATAAAACTTATCCTCTCAAGGCACCATAAAAGTTTCAGTCTTCACAAGATGGCAAACTTTTCCTTTCTCAAGCTTTTTTATTTTTATGAGACTGAGTCTCACTATGTCACCCTGGGTAGAGTGCTGTGGCATCACAGCTCACAGCAACCTCAACCTCCTGGGCTTAAGTGATTCTTTTGCTTCAGCCTCCCAAGCAGCTGGAACTAGAGGTGCCCACCACAACACCCAGCTATTTTTCTGTTGCAATTGTCATTGTTGCTTAGTTAGCCTGGGCTGGGTTCAAAACCCACCAGCCTCCATGTAAGTGGCTGATGCCATAACCACTGTGCTATGGGGGCCAAACCCTTTCTCAAGCTTTTCTCATACCTACTGATACCAGACCAAAAGAACATTGTTTTTATTATTTATAATTATTTTTTATTCTATTTTTTCAATCAACTCCTTTCTTAGTTTGATTATTCTTTTAATAACTTCATTTCTTTCATCACTTGCTCTATAAGACTGCATTGATGTCGCCCTGCCTTACTTTAATCAACATTGACATACTAATGTAAAAATACATAAAGCTTAATATGGTAATTTCAAATAAAAAATATAGTTAATAAAAGGCAGCCAACAAATACGTTTTAACCAAATGTTATGCAGCAGTGCTATGAAAGATTACAAAGAGCCTTAAAATATTGTCATGATGTTAGAGTAATGTGTAATCCAAAGAGTTCAACCATTCATTTCTTAGATGTGACTGCAAAACAAAATGACTCCATAAGCTGGCTATGAAGTGGATCCCCTTTGCCTTTAAAAGAAGAAGATGTATATACGAATTATGTGCATATAACTATTTAATAGTCTTGCATTATAGTATTGTCCTGTATTTGCTTTTAAGGGTATATTTAAATTGATTAAAGTCACAAAAACATTCATTATTCTTAAAAGCAAACTCCACATTGCAGTCTGACTGCTCATCCATAATTCAGGATCCCAGCCTAAAACATTATGCTCAAATAAGCACAAATATTGGCAAAGGTGAAATATTGAACTGCTACAGTAGCAGCTAAATTATTTAGCAATCTCTGTGTGCTTGAATTTCCCAGCACAAGAAATAAAAATTAAAAGCAGAAAAATAGCAGCAATTATGACTGTAAGCTGAACAAGGAAGGTAGAAAAGTCAAATTTCCATCACAAAAGTTCCTTGTTCTTTGTTAGGTAAGTGCGCATCGTAAATGACAATGAAACCCCAGAAAGGGAATAAATACACCCCAAAACATTAGTTACTTAGTATCTATACACGGAAAGAAGAGTGATTCTAAAAGGATGTTCTTACAGATTTGACCTTTGAAAATAGCAGCTCTGATTTTGTCTTAAGTTAAAAGAAATTTAATTTTCCCTCACATATGTCTTAGTTGTCTGGGCACTGATGACAGCTCTCCACTTCTTGGGATATTGGTCACTTGTTTGGAGGTTCCAGTAGGTAAGCAGATTCACTAAGAAGACAGCTCTTTCTATCTGGGAAGCTGGGGTTAAAGCACCAATAAATACCCACAGTGAGGAAAGCAGGAGAGCCACCTCACAAGCTGAATCAGCAGAATTAACACAGCAGGGCAATTTGTTAAGAGACAGGCCCAGCGGATCCCTTTCACTTCCTGCCGTTATACTCACTTCCTGCCTTTTCACAGACACAGGGTAGATGTGTTGCATTTGTGCAGAGCTCACCTTTTGTAGCCAGCAAGAACCCACAGACACGAAGTAACTGATGCTAAAGGCCAACAGGAAGTATTGAGTGCTCAGGAATTTTGTCTCCTGAATTTTAAGTCTTATTGTTCTAACTTTGTCAAGTACCCTTATAACAGGTTATGACTCTTTCTTTCACAAGAATGAAAAATAATTAATACAATAATTATAGTCACTTCATTGTGTAATAAAACTGCTATCCTATGAAACCACTAACATTCCTCCAAAACTCTGGATGATTAGAAAAATTCGCATCAAATTACCAGGATGGCCCTTATCCAATTTTCCTTCATGACTATTTGAATGGCTCGCCATATCACAGCATTGACAGTTTTTAAAGCCCCTTTGGTATGTTATCTCACATGGTCTCGTAACAATCCTGACAGCAGGAAAACATAGTCCTTATTTGGCACGTAGATGCCTCGGTGTAAGATAGGGCGTCACAGGGTTGTGAGGCATGAGATGGGGGGCTCCTGCTCCTTGCCTCACTGTGCACATTTCTCAAGTCGGGCTGCAGGTGCTATAAACACATGGTAGAACAAAACACGGAAGCATCCACACTTTTCAGTCTCCTCTCACTCCTAACTATTGCCTTCCACTCAATAAAAGGACTTCCATTCAAAACAAGATCAGAATGAGGAGTTGTGTGTTTGTAGGAATACAATCTGGTTCTGTTTCAGTCTTTCAAATTTGCCGTTTACAACTTTCTTTTACGGTCAATATGTATGTGATCCAGAGAATCCCCACATTTAACAGACTCAAAGGGAAATCTGTTTCATCTCTGTGTTGTTTTCCTCACACTGTTGTAAGGGGCTTGGGAGTTTCCTTTCTGTCATTTCATAGATTATGTCATTGAGGCACAAAACGGTTTAGTAACTCACCCTCAGGCAAATCATAAAGAAAAACATAGAGGACTAGAGCTCCCAATTCAGTGTTGCATCAACACATGCAAAAGTGTGCAACTTAAATCTGAGATCCCTGGAGCAGACCCAATCAAAGAATTGTTCAGCCTAGGTACCAAGTCAGGATCCGTTCAGCAAGAATCTATTCCTTTACCTAATGAGGCTCTTTCCGGCACAGCAACTGGAATCTATCAGTAGTAAATGTGAAAGATGTCCCCTCATTCTGGAGGACCATAAAGCAGTCCAGGCAGATGAGCCCTAGTGGAGGTCACTCGAATACAGAAGGTCTCTGTCAACCTGGTGGTCTCTGGACAGCCATGAAGAAACTCCTAGTTCCATCAATCTCCGGAGTTTCTTTGGCTGTGAGCATGTTCTGGGCCATGAATATCCTATTTAAGAGTTGGGTGTGTTAAGAAAGTTAAGAATGCTTACCTGTAAATCATTGCTATGCACAGCAAATGCATCGTAAGCAAAGACAGTGGGCTGACTGTCTGACTGATAGCATCGCTGTCGTGCAACACCACAACCATCAGTGGCTAGAGATACTATGAAGCCTAACAGTCAAGCTGTGATGTTATTTTTAAGGTCTCTTGACAAACACTAGACCGACCCTTCTACACTTGGATATTTTTATATCCTAAAAGCACACATTTGAAGTCCAGGAGAGAGACCATTGGTATTACGAGGAAGAAGCGACATTGTCATACACCTGCGGGTGACGGTAGTCTTTCTGTCTCAAGGAATGTACATGCTCCAAGAAAACTGACAATGGGGAGTTCGCCTGCGGGTTGTCTTGAACTTTTCCCTGTTAACTCTCTTCTAGAAAGAAGTCTGCTGTTAGAATCAGAGCACCGGGGAGGAATGTGGGACTAGTCTGCAGGCTGCCACTAACCACATCATTTCATCTCTCTGTGCCTCTTGTGCCTCATTTTTTAAAGGAATGTCTAGCTATCTGAGGGTTTTCTAGTCGAGAAGTACCACTGGTTTACTTGTTCTCCAATAGCAGACTGTTGTCTGTCCAGCACTGTCATGATGACCTGATCAGGGCGCCATCACTGCTGTTGTTCTGGCAGTGACACTCCTGAAGGACAGCAGCAGCACATTTGGTAATAACGCTAGATCCCCAACTCGCCGCGTAAAGCACACTGACACCAACTGAAGGTCACAAAATAAACTGCACCTCTGCGTTTTCGTCTTACAGAAAGAAGACAGCATTTTAAGACAACATAGCTTTGAAAACACTGGAATAAAAAACTGCCATTCTATTCTTTGCTACAGTTCCATAAAATTGAATAAAAACCCAAGCAAATTTAATGGATTGTGTGTCAGTTTGTATTTGAACTTAAAAGTGAACTATTAAAATAAAACCTTAAAATTTCTGCCTCTTACCTTGCAGCTTCTGCATCACATTGGCGATGTCCCGAGGGGACCGTGAGGCACCTCTGGAGGTGGCCATGGTCCCTGTGGTCACAGGAAAGTAACACCAAGAGACTTCACCGGAGGCAGTGCAGGGCTATGCCACTCCAGAAAACATACTTGAACTCTTCCAGATCTGTTACATTATAAATGAATTCCAGGTATTTGCAGCAGTCACCAAGGCGACCTCACTCACGGAGATCAAACCACTTCTTTTTCTTCTAAGACAATGAACTCAAGAACCTGAAAAACAAAGAAGAAAAGGTACAATATAAAAACAAAAATCTACAAAGGTCACCCGAGTATTAAAAGGAGAACCATTTCTAGTCGATGTGAATGCCCAAGTCATTCTCTCTTTTTTTTTGCTCCACTAGCCTGGGGTTGAATGCCCTGGTGTCACAGCTCACAGCAACCTCAAACTCTTGGACTCAAGTGATTCTCTTGCCTCAGCCTCCCAAGTAGCTGGGACTACAGGCGTCCACCACAACTTCTGGCTATTTTTAGAGACAGGGTCTCCCGCTCTTGCTCAGGGTGGTCTTGTACTCCTGAGCTCAGGCAATCTACCTGTCTTGGCCTCCCAGAGTGCTGGGATTACAGGCGTGAGCCATTGCACCCAGTTTGCCTGATTCATTCTTAGGTGAAATAATGTGGAAAAACATTTACAAACTATAAAGTACTATAAACATTTTAAGAATTCCTATGATACTTAATTAAACACATAAATGCTACATATAAAATAAAATTGGTTGCTGAAAGGAGAAATGTTCACTTTTATTCCATGTTTTCTTTTTAAACTATAAACTTTCTCCATTGACCTATGAAAGTGAAAGCCTTGTACTCAAAGCCCTGAGTTGCAGTTCTCAATATTGACAGACTCTCTTACCTGCTACTTTAGCCTGTTTTGCACACATTTTTTGCTCTGGCGTTAACGTTGTAGGAATTAGATCAAATCCTAATTCCTGATACTATTCTGATGAATTAAAACAGCATTAAAGTAAAAACTACCTCATTCCAAAAATTTGAGTTTTAAATATTCTGATTTTCTAAGCCAAAGTAGGTTTGATTAGCTTTTCCCTCCCTATACACAAAGCCTCTAAAGTCAATTGCTCTGAGCAGAGAGGGCAGAACCCTTCTGAGTTCTCTGCTCGGTCAAGTTTAACTGACATCTCCACTGCGGGTGCGGAGGAAGGCAAAAAGAGGCAGGAGGGTTGATGAAATCTTGATACTGCAAAATACACTTTAAACAAGAATTTCCTAACCCTGCGGTTAGCTGAAGACAAGGTCTTGCCACCAACAGGATAATTAGACAGAAAGAAGTAAGGAGTCAATAAAGCATCCAGAGAGGGAAACTAGTCAAGGAGCCACACCGAAAACGGCCCCATGAGAGTGATGCTTTCTACTCTAGGTAATGATGATGAAGGTAAAAAAAATTAAGCAATGGGGGAGGAGGAAAGACAGGGAAAAGCAGAACTCACAAAGAAAGCACATAAATGTGGGATGGTCCATCTGCCTGAAGGAAAAAAGAAAACGAGAGGAGGCTTTAATCATGTGGAAGATTCTATCATCATCTTGATGCACTGTCCATAAAACAGCATTATGAATGGAGGATCAGTTAGCCGATGAGAGTGTGATTACAAATGACAGCGGGTTGTAAAACGGCATTATCAATACTAGCATATGTTGGTATCTGATCAGAATACATGAATGTAAAGCTGCTCACAGCTTTTGTAGACAGTCACCTAAAAAAGGATGCAAACCATCGGGCACTGCTGCTGCCGTGTGTGAAAACGTAGAAAAAGGGTTCATGGGAGCAAGAAAGCGCAATGCACCTCGGCGAGCCAGGGGAAGATGCAAGCAGCACCCTTTATGGGTAAGACGGTAGGGGCAGACTTCTCTTGGCCACTTGAGAGGACATTTGCTAGAATTAGGACCAAATAGTTGTCATCTTCTAGGTAGAGTGGTACCTTCCAGTGGGTGGCCCTCAAAGATTCTTGGAGGAGCTGTGTTACTTAGGGCTGGCTATCATGCATCAAGACCTATATTCCTACTGGAATTGTGTGCCCATTAGCAGCCTGTATCTCCTGGGGGGAAATATGCCACCTGCCCACATTCAAAAGCTAGTTCAATTTGGGAGACTAATAGGCAGAGAGAAGCGCTGGAGTGACCTAGCAAATGGCTCCGCTAAGCTGTCAGAAATGGTTCTCCAAATGCAAGGATAGAACTTTTTGAATATGTCTATCAATAGAGTGATCAATATAATTTATCTGCACATATATTAAATAGCAACAACGGGAGACATTCAGTGTAGTTCTGCTACCCAAACACCAGTGCTCAGCACTAGAGCTCACAAGCGATTAAGACATGGCCTGCGCCTTCAATCAGGAATCATGGAATTAAAAGGGATTTCTGTAAATCATTATGTCAGAGATCACCCTGGCTCTGCCCACTTCCAGTTCACATTCAGGTCACAGAGAAGATAACTCCTGAAATACTTCTCTCTCTACTTATCTCTCTCTCTCCACATTAAACTCAGAATTTCCCTGCGTGTACCCAGGATGGATACAGTGTTACTTCCACAGCATAACTAAAATATTCTGAGCACCTGAGCTCAATGCTGGGGTTATTAAGATAATACAACACAATCCCCCCCCCCCCTTTTCTTTTATGAGACAGAGTCTCATTCTGTTGCCCTAAACTAGAGGGGTAAAGTGTTAGTCTACCTCACAGCAACCTCAAATTCCTGGGCTCAATTGATCCTCTCGCCTCAGCCTCTCAGGTACATGGGACTACAGGTGCCTGCCACAATGCTCAACTACCGTATATACTCGAGTATAAGCCGAGTTTTTTCAGCACAAAATTTGTGCTGAGTTCGGGTTTTTCGGCACAACATTGTGCAGAGAAAAACTCGGCTTATACTCGAGTATATACAGTAATTTTATATTTTTAATAGACACAAGGTCTTGCTCTTGCTCAGGTTGGTGTTGAACTCCTGGCCTCAAGTGATCCTCCCACCTAGGCCTCTGAAAGTGCTAGTGAACCATGGTTGCAGGCTACAAAACCTATTTTTAAGGAGCTTAGAACACAGTGGGAGATATAATGTAGAAATACCAAGTTCAACTGAGTCTTAGTAAATGACTTAGAGTTAGTCAAATGCAAGCTATGAAAGATGCATTCCGGGAATAGTGAATAGCCTGAGTAAAGGGTGAGCTGACCAAAGGTGGGCCTGAGAAACAGCATGATTCATGTATGGAAATACTGCCAATCAGACCCTGAAGAATGCTCCAGGTAATGTTCTGAAGATGAGGCTGGAGAGAAAAGAGGTGGCCAGACAGTGGGGACCTGGTCTGCTGTGCCCAGAGGCTTGGTCCTGCCTGTCTAGGAGGGAACAGGACGCCATTGAGGGGTTGTTGGTTGGACGTGTAATTTAGATCATTCTAGCTACAGTTTTTAAGAGTATATTTGAGAAGGATAAAACTGGAAGGTACAGGAAGGTACCTCAGGAATCCAGATGAGAAATGATGACAGAACGGAAATCAGACAAAGGGATCAGAGTGAGTGGGGGGGGTAAAATCTAAGAAACATTTAGGAAGCAAAATTTGCAAGACTTGGTGATTGGTCAACAGGGGATAAGGTAGGATGGGTGGACAGGGACAGGCGGAAGGAGGTGGGGTTCCAGGCTGGATAAGGGAGTCTGAGGAATCTCTCACGACTTTCAGGATTCCTTGAGCTATTAGTTGGGCCCAGAAGAAGGGGGGCTGCCCAGGCTTGACCTACAAATATTCTTCACTTCATGTCCCCATATCCTTGGGACATCTCTGTGGGACAATTTCTTCATCATCCTTCTCATCACCCCTCTATAGTGTAGAACATTCTCAGTTGAATAAATTCAAAGCATCACTCAGTACATAATCCAGGGCCCACATTCCACTTGAAGCCTTTCCAAAACACAGCAGCTGCAGCCAGCGCTGTTTTCCCTGATTCCTCAGTGCTGGCAACCCCTACCCTGGTAAGTCCAGTTTCCTCTCCACCACTGGTGAAGGTTCGTCTTACCTCCCTCTAACCTAGCTGTGAACATTTCAGGGGTAAACTATACAACACTCGTGGTTTTAACATCTCACCCCTTGACAAATATATCCCTGATCACATCCTAGGTCTTTCATACATATTTTTTGTTTCACTGAATCAAATTCATAGTCATTTACATCTATGGGACAACCCTCAGAAAACCCCTTCCTCCCTACTGCAAAAGAAGTTGATGTAATATCCTTCCCTTTTCAGACATAAGATAAAGCATTTTGCTTTCATCATTCAAGTATCACATATTTCCTATATTGCGAAATGATGATTTTCTTGCTTTTAACTGATAGGTTAACATATAATTTGATCAGAAATGTCAAATTAATGAAAAGAAGATTGATAAAAGGAAACTAGGAAGCAGGAGATATGAATGGAGACCATCAGCAACCTCCTCTCGGAGGGACGACAGCACCAGGAAACACACAAGCTTTGGACAAGGACCTGGAACCAAATCTCAGTTCTGCCTCTTATTGTCCATGTGACCTTAAGAAAAGTGAACTTCCCTGAGCTCTCATTTCTTCTTCTGTGAAATGAAGTACATTTATGCTAAGTTGGTTTTAATTTTAGCCTAATTAAACTGAATTAAAAAAAAAAAAATCCAGCAGACTGCTTGGCATGTAGCAGAGTTTCAGCAAATAACCCATTTCTGTTTTCTTTCTCCTGGTCTTGGCTTCTCCACCTGTGATATGAGAAGTGGCTCCAAGTGGAGAGATGCCCCTGAATGTGATCTCCAGTTCCCAAACCAAGGACAGCATAAGTGACAGATTAAATGACTGCTGAGGCAAGGTTGAGAGATCCTTGAAGTGACTGGTTGGGTAGCAGTGTCCTGACTGTGGACGTGGCCTACAGAACCGCAGCAGCAGAGGAGACGCAGAGCATCAGTGAGCTCATTATCCCAGAGTTATTAAAATAATTTTTAAACAATGCAGAATATATTGTGGGGGGAGAGGAATGAGGAGCGGAGGTAGGTATTGGGATGAAAAGGAGGAATAGGTAGACACTGATGGGTTATGTACCATTTAATAACCCTGAACCATCTTCAACTCTTTCCAGGGGAAGGAACTAAGATTATGATGCAGCTAAATATTGTAAATCCACTATACTTACAGAGAGATAAGGGTCTGCATTTATTATTTCACAGCAAATATATATTGATAAACCATTTATAAGGGACCATCGTAAGAGCAATAGACAGACAAGCCCCTCTCAGAGTCTGCGCACCAGAGGAGGAAGGCTACAAGTGCTATTACAGCAATGGCGAGTGAGCGCGTAACAGGGAAGGCCGGGCTGCTATGGAGCCCAGGACGCCATCTGCTGCATTTATTGTGCAGGATGCAGAGGGAAGGTAGACCACCTGCTGTTAGGAATTCTCCTAGCTGAACCCCATACCCTTCTCAACACCAACACCTGTGAAAAGCACAGCTGTGAAATATCACACCTCAATTTTTTGTGCCTCTAAGCAGAATGGACATTGGCTACTAAAACGGTTTCTTGTTTGTGTGACTGAAAAGGAATACAATATGAAAAAAACGCTAGAAGAAATACTACATAACATAATCTGCAAGACTTAGAGCAATCCAACTCAATTTTTCAGTATTAGGAAAGTACAGCAGAAAATCCCAAATCCTGCAGCAACCCGAGATGATATGGCTCATTTATAAGAGAAAAAAATAAACTATGATTATAAACATGAAGAAATTCACAGCCGTACGAAGTATGAATATTAATTAAATGTCTAAATGTGTACTAGATTAGTACTAATATTGAAATACGCTATTAAGCAAAAAAGTTTAAAAAGCCGTGAATAAATCTCAATCCCCTTTTCTACGTAAGCCTTTTGCTGGAGTGAGCTCACATAATTGTCTAATTTTTAATTAAATTATTTTTTCTCTATTCGCTCTTAGTAATGGTCTAATTAATAAACACTAAGATGGCTCAAAGGTAGGAGAGAAGAGGGACATCCCTGAGTTAATATGAGTATATTAGTAAGGTCTTTGTGCAGATCATTGGTGAGTACTGCTGTTAATTATTCACTATCATGAATTATACAGGGTAACAATAAGTAATAGTCCTCTCCCTAGAAGAAAGGAATATGAACAAGTAATCAAAAGACAAAGTATGGAGCAGATCAGCATGAAAAATATTGTGTTATAATTCAATTTTGGTTTTTGTAAGCCTGGAGTATAAGGTACACCCACAACCTTCTTTTTGTACTTTGCTAGAATAGATATTGCACTTATTGCCAAACCTAAGTTCTCGTTAGATTAGACCACAAGGAAGTATGCATTCGTGAGAGGAGAAATACAGACATCCCTGCAGAGGCATTTGGGCCCCGTATGCCTGTCACATCCAGACCACAGGGTGTGGCAGCAGTAGCTACAGATGGGGCTGTGACAATGTCAGCAGCCTTGCCCAGCTATGGGCTTCTGACACACTGGCACAGTTAGACCACCTTTCAGTTTCTAAGAACCTGTGTGCGCTGCATAGTTATGCAACAGCAGGCCCCAAGGCAGCACCAAGAAATTCTTGAAAATATTCTTATAGTAAACTAGCTTTTTCCAATCCCCACTCCCTGCCAGGAAGGAATCAAGTGAAAAAAAAAAAAAAAGAAAAGAAAGAAAAGAGTTCTCATACAGGGGCAACAAGGACAAAAGCAAACCAGCCTGTGAAAAATCACCTGTTAAGAAAGGTTAAAGTGAGGACAGAAGGTGAGTGTTGAGCAAATATTTTTCAGAGGCTAGCAATATTATTATCTAGGTCAGTCTGGAGATGTTTCTTTATCTCAACACGAAACATATTTAGTATTGATGGGGCACATTTTGTTCTAAGTCTGCCACAAAGTAATGAAGAGATGAGAAAACAGGGATAGGTATTTCATGTCAGAAACTTTTTATCCACATTACGCATCTTTTTCATCATAGGGAATAAAAAGCCTCTCAAAGAACAACCCTCATGACTCAGGATTAAAGCAACGTTTAATGAAGATGTAGGTCATATTAATAACCTTTGCCGGATTGAGAATTATTGCACTTTCTCATGCACAGGTGGAGGCTTCTGTATACAAACGCTACCTTTAGGGAAGTAGTTCTCAGACCAAGAACAGATGGACATTAAAAAAAAATAAAATTCATTTTGAACTTTCCTAACATTCACAAAAAAATTCTGGATACATACAAGTATTGCACCCCAAATGGAAAGCTCAGAAAAGAACATTCGGGGATGCTATCGTTTCACAGCTGATATCTTCCCCCGCAGCTGAACCTGAACGTCCAGCCTCCAAACGCTGCTACCCGCGTCAGCACAACCTCTTCTCCCAGGGGCTCTCCGGCCTGCGCGGCTGAAGCTGCTTCATTCTGCGCTCTGCTCCTGCCCTCTGCGATGCACCTGCCGCCCTGTGAATCACCGTTTCCCAGAACTCCTCCCGCAGCAATGCGAAATCTCAGTCTGAAACGTGTCTTTCTCCACAGGAGATGAAAGTTATCTTGCCCTCTAGTGCAGGCTCTGCCTGAAAGCAATTGCACGGTGATAGCGCCGCTGGCATCTGATGAGCCCAGGCCTCGCACAGCCTTCAGCTAGCCGCCGGGCTCCCCTTGCCCCCGCCCCCACCCCCGCCCTTCCTGAATAGTCGGGGGTGGGGTGCAGGAAGCCAGGCTTCTGGAATTCGCTCAACGCCCTCCACCTCCCTTCTGATGGCAGCAGCCGAACAGAGCATCACAGTAAGCGGGAGGCTGCCTTTGGCTTCTGCTTCACTGCAGCCCCGGGGATGTGCCACAAGCGGAAATGACAACTCAGAGAGGGGCTATTCGTAGGGTATCGACGTAGGAGACGCAGAGAGGCTCCCAACCTCATCCCCTTCTCCATGAGTGTAACACACGCACGCACACCACCGCCACCAGCCCTGCCCCCAGCAAGTGCCCGGGCCCCAGCGTGCAAGCGCAAACTTGCCTACAATGTCCCTGCAGCCGGCTGCCTCTGGCACCTCTCTGCCTGCCTGTCTCCTTTTACCTTCTCTCTCGGCCTCGTTCAGGTTCCCAGCAGCCAGGAGAGCCGAGCGAAAAGCCTCCTCCCGGCTCGCGGCGGCGCCCAGGCTGCGCCAGCCCCGTCTCCGAGCGCGGGCGCAGTCCGAGGGCTGCGGGGAGACCGGGCGCCCGGGTGACGGCGCGCAACAGTCCCGGCCGGCCGCGACCCGGCGCCCGCGCTCCGCCTGGCCGCGGCTCGCCCACCCGCGTCCCGCCCCGCGCTCTCCCCGCCGCTCTCCCCGCCCTCCGCCAGCCGGGGGTGAGGCCTCCCGGCTCCCGCCTCCCGCAGCCGCGGCTCGTGTCGCAAGGGAAGGTCGCCGGGGCGGGTAGAGCCTCCCGGCGAGGCCAAGGTCCCCCACCCACCCCCGGCGCGCCACGCCCCCTCCCCGGCCGGTCCCCGCGCCGGGCTCCGCCGGGACGCGCGGGTCCCTGGAAGGGCTGGCGCGGGGACCCCGAGGCGGCTCGCCCGCTGCCGCTACCTGCCGAGGGACCTGCACGGCCTCCGGCTTTCTCCGCCACTGCAGAGCCGGCCTGG
>CAUYPK010079237.1:0-84480 GCA_963574355.1 Loris lydekkerianus | reverse complement strand
TTGGGATACTTTACTAAGAAGAATATGTTCCAGCTCCATCCATGTAAACACAAAGGAGGTAAAGTCTCCATCTTTCTTTAAGGCTGCATAATATTCCATGGTGTACATATACCACAATTTATTAATCCATTTGTGGATCCATGGGCACTTGGGTTTTTTCCATGACTTAGCAATTGTGAATAGGGCTGCAATAAATATTCTGGTACAAATATCTTTGTTGTGATATGATTTTTGGTCTTCTGGGTATATGCCCAGTGCAAGATTTTCATTGAATTTATGATTTCACTTCTCTTGGGTATATAACATACTTTTTAAAAAATTTCACAATATTTTGAATCTTTTTCTGTGTTTTTGAATTCTTTCTTAAAAGTTTTTTCCCATGGCTTGGCGTCTGTAGCTCAAGCGAAGGCACCAGCCACATACACCAGAGCTGGTGGGTTTGAATCCAGCCTGGGCCTGCCAAACAACAACGATGACTACAACCAAAACATAGCTGGGCATTGTGGTGGGCGCCTGTAGTTCCAGCTACTTGGTAGGGTGAGGCAAGAGAATCGCTTAAGCCCAGGAGTTAGAGGTTGCTGTGAGCTGTGATGCCATGGCACTCTACCAAGGCTGACAGCTTAAGGCTCTTGTCTCAAAAAAAAAAAAAAAAAATTTTTTCCCCAAATGAAAGCCTGATGCCCTGATGGGATTCAGAGCACCTGCTATGGAGATGTGTGGGGCTACAAGCACAGGCACAGTCATGCCCTTGGTACTCCACCTTTTAGCTGTGTGGGGATTACCAAGAGGATTTTATTGTGATTTCCAGTTTAATTGCTCTAATGAACTCAGTGCTGTCTGACTGGTCACATAGACATGGGGGAGAGGATCAGAGGTGTCCCCTCTGTGCTGTTGGTCTGTGATCCTCGGGAACGCTGTGCCCTCATGCTGATGGTGGAGGGGGTGGGTTGAGATGGTTAATTATGAAGGTTTGGGTCAGGTGTGGCTCATGCCTATAATCCTAGCACACTGGGAGGCTGAGGTGGATGGATTGCCTGAGCTCACAGGTTCAAGACCAGCCTGAGCAAGAGTGAAACTCCATCTCTAAAAATAGCCAGATGTTGTGGCGGTGCCTTTAGTCCCAGCTACTGGAGATTCTGAGGCAAGAGGAGCCCTTGAGCCCAAGAATTTGAGGTTGCTGTCATCTGTGATATCACAGACTCTGCCGGGGACAACAAAGTAAGATTTTGTCTCAAAAAAAAAAAAAAAAAAAAGTTATGAAGGTTTGGGTGTAATTTGATTTAGTTTTTGCCATGAGTCTCACTGAAAAAATCTTAGGGTAGGAGGACAAATAGAAGGTCTGCAAAATGCAGCCGGAGCTTTGTCCCGTGGTCCAGGGTAGCCTGGGAGTGTGCAGATGCTGTGTGGGGGGTGAGCACATGCCACCTTGGTCAGGTGCGGGCCTTGATCACCATTGTCCTGTCAAAAATCTGTGTTTTTGACAGGCTTACAGCTCCTTGCCAGCCTGGCCTGGGAGTGCCTCCCCACCCCAAGCCTGCGTTCACGTGTGACAGGTTGGCCTGGTAGGGTCAGCAGGGTGCCTTGGCCATGGGGCTGGAGCTAGTTGTGACTGCCCAGGGACCTGCAGGCAGGCAAGGCCTGTGTGGTTGTGGAGGGAGAGGTGTCCATGGAGGGGGCTTTGGCACTGCCATGTATAGGCTGTATAGGCGTTGTGCTGTGTCTTGGCACCGTCTTGCCCTCTGTCAGTGTCTTGGCCTTTCCCCTAGTCCAGTCCCTCGGGGCTCAGAAGCCCTTCCTGGCTTGGGAAGTTGTGGCTAATTTTTGTCTAGTTTTACAATTTTGCCTACCGGTTCTTCTTTACTTTTTTGGTAATCTTGTTGCTTTTTTCTAGATTGTTCCCAAGTTTCCTGTCCCCTTCCCAAGGTGGAGACGCCAGCATGGTACATGGATTGCATTCAGAATACCCAGAGGGTGAGCAGACTCCTGCCCCTCTCTCGCAGCGGCAGAGTGGATTGAATTTCTTAATTAATTGAATTAAACCTGCCAGAATTGGGGAAGTGCTTTTGATTTTTGACAGCTCCAAATTCCACATTTAGGGGAAAGAAATTCTCTTTTTCCCCTCCTCCTGAGGTGTAGAAAAGTTTTCTCAAAGGCTTGAAGCTGAGCCTCTGCCGCCCAGCGGGGCATGTGTTGGCTAAGGGTAAAGAAGACACAGCCTGCCTGCTGCTGGGCAGAGCGCTGGCACAGGTTGGCAGCAGCACCTTGGAACTGTTTAGAGGTTTGCCTTCAGCGAGAGTGAGCAATTGTCTGACGCAGCCTCTGAAATCCCTGGGAAGTGTGTGAATGAAACTGTGAAGCAATGGCCCCCAGCAACTCCCAGTGCCAGCTCAGCCCCTCTAGAGCCTGTGGAAGCCCCATGTTTCTTCTGGAGAATCTCAAGTCTGCTGGGGTCATGCATGTTGTTTTTCCTTATTGAAGGGTCAGTCTCACTGCTTGTGGTGCCGCTGCAGGAGGAAGCTGTACTGGGTGCTGAACGGGCGGGAGGGTTTCGCCGTGGGCCCAGAGGACCTGCGGGCAGAGGGCTGGGCGTCCCGCCGCGCATGCTGAGGCTTGCAGGTGTGTTGTGCTTCAGGGCCTCGTCTGTCTCCTTTGATGCACTTGGCTTCGTTTCCATCCACCTGTTCATCAGTGTGGGCTGGGCGAAACAGGTGAACTCTTAGCAAGTACCATCGAAACCGGGACTTGATTTTTATTTCCCTTGAAGCACAGTTCTCTTGCAGTGATGATTTTTCCCTTTTGTGGGAGGGAAACAGTAGCCTGGCAACTTGATTTCACCGGAAGCCCTTTAGTGTTGGAGGATACCCTTAGGTTTATCCCCACTTTAAGCATTGAAATTAATGTAAATGAAGAAATTCAGGGAAGGAAAATGCCACTTTAAAAATTGAAAATGCCTGACATTTGACTGTGTTGTATCTCTGCCATCTTGGTTTTTACCACTCAAATTTGAGGACTCTGACAAACATGTACGTGGGTTTCTCTGTGTTCCATGGCTGGGAAGCTGGTGGGAGGCACCAGGAACTTTGACTGCTAAGGCTACTCTTCTGTTCACTGGTGGCCAAGATCACGTTTCCCTTTCACAATGCAGGTTCTTTCTGTTTTATTTTCTTGTTACTAATAAAAGCCAAAGTCTTGTTAAAGGATAAAACTCACAAACAAGTGTTAAAAACCAGGAAAGCCAAATAATGCTTGAACCAGATACTGCCTGTGGCCCCCCCACCCCAAGCTATTGCTGGATACTCATAGGGAGAGATGTTGGAGCTGCTCTTGTTTTTTCCATATAGTTTAAAAGCAAATGCCTAGGTACCACCTGTGGGCTGGGTGCTGCGTGGGAAGGTAGGAGGCACCTGGAGCCTTGGCCTGAGCTGTTGTCATCGTTGGCTCTGCCCCGGGCCTTTGCTGACCCAGCTCTCCTGGTGACCTGAGGGCAGGGTGAAGCGCCTGGCTCCACGTACCCCACCTGCACGAGAGGCAGCAAACCTCTTACCTCAGAGGGTGGCGTGAACCTAATTAGAGCATGTTGAGCTCTTTGAAGATGAAAAGAAGACAGCTGATTTTCCAAAACATTTCTCATCCAGGCTTTGATTTATTTTCTTTAAGGATCCTTTGGAGAATAGCACTGCACTGTTCCGTTTGGGGTTCAGTGTGGCCTGAGGACAGATTATCCAGATTGTCCTTTTCAGTTGTAGTGCTCGCTTTGGGGCAAGGTTTGGGGTGAGGAAAGTATGGTAAGAACCTTTTGGACATGTACACTTTTCAGAGTTAGTGCTCCTATAGGATTCAGGTGAAATAAAGTACCTAAAATTATGCCGGGTTGATTTCCTCATGCTTTAATGAAGAGCTTGACCATGCCTTAGTTCCCTGTCACTCAGCGGTCTGTGTGGGGTGGCAGTACAGGTGACTCCGGGAGTCTGTGGTGTATCTCTCACTTTTGCTACTGCTGCTGCTGCAGGCAGCTGTAGGGGGTCTCAGGCTGGGGAGAAGGGACTTGCTGGTCCCAGGCCTCTTCCTAGATGAGGAAACAGCCAGATGGTGGGCCTGCACTGCACACCTGGCTGGTGCTGAGCTACAGGCCACGGAACACCCCACCCGCACCTGCTCCCACAACTCTCTGACCTTCCCTCTGGTAGGCGTCCCTCAGGCTGTGGCCACAGCTGCTGCTGTCTCATCTGATTCACCCTTTCCTTTATTTCCTGATTTTTGACCTTGGTTTTAGAGCCCTAGTTCTGTGGGCCTGTTTGGTGCACTTGTAGCACTTCAGAACCCGTAAGTCCCAAATCACCTCCTGAGTTGGAGCTGCCTCTGAGACGGGTCCTCTCATGTTCCTGTTGGCAGGTTTTCTTTTTCGTGTCTTGGCGATCACTGCATGTGAGGTGGCATCGTCCTTGCTGCTCTTACATACCGATTCTAACTTTTTGAAAGATCTTGTTGCTCTCCTACATTTTCAGTTCTCAACAGCGACAGGATGGCTCAGAGCCCTTTTCTAGCGTTTCACCTCTGTGTGGTGGTTTAGTTAGGAAAGTGCTTTTGTAGATGTGCTTTTAACTCCAGGAAGGCCCTGGGACTCTTGCCCCTGGCTGAGGGTCACATAGGGCAGGAGTCATCCTGTACTTGGGCCCATTAGTTGTTCCCTGTCCTGGAAAGCTGGGTTGCTCAGGACAGTGAGACCAGAGGCAGTCCAGGTACATGATGATTTAGGGAGTTACTTAAACTGGAATATCTTTTTTTTTGAGACCGAGCCTCACTTTGTTGCTCTGGGTAGAGTGCCATGGTGTCCCAGCTCACAGCAACCTCCAGCTCCTGGGCTCAAGCGATTCTCTTCCCTCAGCCTCCTGAGTAGCTGGGACTATGGGTGCCTGCCACATTGCCTGGCTATTTTTGTTTTAGAGATGAATTCTCACTCTGGCTCAGGCTGGTCTCGAACCTGTGAGCTTAGGCTTGGCAAATTGAAATATCTTAATGCAGTTTGCTCTTTGTGGCTGTTAGATTGCTATGTGGGCTATTTAGAACATTCAAAAGAGCTAGTGATAAAATACAGTCATGTGTGGCTTGATGGTTGGGATGCGTCCTGAGAAACGGGTCGTGTGGGGACACTCTCACAGGCTTGGGCTGCCTGGTGTAGCCTGTGCTCTTGTCACACACAGCCCCTGCAGCATGGGACTGCTGAGCACTAGAGGCAGCTGCGACATGGTGGCTGTGCACACAACTGACTGCTCCTTGACATGGAAACAGCACAGTGAAAGTAAGATAACAGTGACAATGAGATGACACAATCTCACGAGACCACTGCTGTCACCTGTGGTCTGTCACACATAGCAGCGTCGTCTGGGTGCTTGACGGTTATGAACAGAACGAATGATGTCTGTAAAGGGCAAAGCTAGGAAGTCACAGTCTTCTAGTGTTTATTTTTCTTTTTGTAGTGTTTTTTTTTTTTGGCTGGGGCTGGGTTTGAACCCACCACCTTCGGTATATGGGGCTGGCACCCTACTCCTTTGAGCCACAGGCGCCGCCCTAGTGTTTTCTTTCTTGTAAACGTCTTTTTAGGGGAAAGAGTCTTGCTCTCTTGCCCAGGCTGGGCACAGTGGCTCAGTTACTGCTCATTGCAGCCTTGAGGTCCTGAGCCCGAGTACCTGGGAGCACAGGCCTGTGCCACCTCACCTGGCCCACATGGTGTTTTCTTTTTCTTTTCTTTTCTTTTCTTTTTTTCTTTTTTTGCAGTTTTAGCCAGGGCTGGGCTTGAACCCGCCACCCCTGGTATATGGGGCCGGTACCCTACTCCGTGAGCCACAGGCACCACCCCCACGTGGTGTTTTCTGAGCTTGTTTTGCAGACAAGGATACACACTGCGATCTTGGCTGCACCGCTGCGCCTGGTTGGGCTGGGGTGTGGGGCTGGGGCCTCTTTAGTGGAGGTGGTTTGCATTCACACAGTCTGAGTTTAGGTATAAACGTTAATGTGTCATGAGAAGGTAAGAGCTAGATGTGATTATTTTGATCATTGGGACATTTTTATGTAAAGTTAATTTTCAGTTTTGTTTTCATATACTTAAAATTACTTCTAATTTGTCATAAATTAATTTTTATCAGAAATAGTATATTTTTGACTCTGGGTTCTAAGTTCATTCTAATCAGCTGTTTATCCCAAACATTGAAAACTGTTTCAACAATGAACCTTTTCACTTCTGTAAATTCCTGTCTTGTCCTGTGACATATGGTGTCCTGAGGGGAGCAGGCCTTGGCTCTTTGGGGCCGGTTGTGCCCTGACCCTGCAGTGCAGTGTGGTGGGCTCTGCCCTTGGGCAGGACTTCCCTGGGACCCCACCTGACATGGGCTACTGATATTTCTTGGGGGCTATGATGGGGCCCTTAAAGAAATGTCCCTCCCTTGCAAACTGGCAAGTGTACTAGAAGTTGTCATTGTTCTGGACTCTGGTCGTGCTGTGGTGCTGCTGGGAAGAGGAGCCCCAAGTTTGTGAGAACTCCTCCGTGAAGTGCCTTGGCGTGTCCTCAAGTTTGTGAGAACTCCTCCGTGAAGTGCCTTGGCGTGTTCTACGAAGGATGTGGTGAAGTTGGGGCTCTGGGTGGGCTTGTGGCAGCCCAGCAGAGGACCCAGTGCCATGTTCTGAATGGCTTCTGGCCTAGATGGGCTTTGCTGGTGCCGAGGCCCCTCCTCTGTTAGCTTTGCTCCTCTGGTGGGTTACTGGGACCACACTCAGCTTGCTGAGCTTGTGGGGGAGTTGTGTGGTCCCTGAGCTTGGGAGCAGGGAGCAGGATGAGGAATCACGAGGGGAGAAGCCGTGCTGCCTGGCCAGTAGTTATTATATCGTTGCTTTCTGGGAGGCCAGGAGAGGGCTGTCGGCGTGGAGCCCTCACTGGTGCAGAGTAAGTGTGGCCTGAGCGGTCTGCTATGGTGCTGGCCAGTGCTTATGGCTCTCAGGAGGATCAGTGGACTCCTTTCCATATCAGCAAGAGCCTCACCGGAGCTGAGCCTCAATGGAGCTGGCTGGCGTGCAGCATGGGGGCCTTTCCCCCAGAGCCTCTGGTGGAGGTGCTTTTCTTGGCCTTGACTGGCTAATGCCTTAAGGGAGTCTCAAACCAGCGTCTCCTGCTTGACAGTGGGTAAACCTGCTTGGCAGAAGCTGCACAGCCTGTGGTTTACTGGGCTGGGAGAACATGCCCTGGGGAGGGAAGCTGGTTTGCACACTGCAGAAAAGCAGGCTGGGGTGGATAGTAATCGAAAGGTGTGGTAGTTTAGAATGATTACTAAGAAACTCATTTTGTTTGCACCTTGCACTGTGCTAGTTTCTACAACAACAAAAACAGATGTGCGGTCATTTCTCATCAGCTGAGCAGTGGTGTTTCCTCCTAAGTGGTGCGATTGCGTCTGTGTGTGCTTGTCAGCAGTGGTTTGAAGCTGGCTCCCCTCATGCCCCGAGAAAAGCAGATGCGCCTTCTGTGTGGTGCTCTGCTGACGTGTTCTTGAGACCCACAGAGGAGACGTGCGTTTAGGACCCTCTGACAGTGCCGCGCTTTCCTGGGGTGAAGTGTGGTGAAGACAGCCTTGCTTTTTAAGGAAAACCAGAAAAAAAGCCCTGTTGTTACTGACTTTTGCTTCTTCCTTTTCATTCCTTGTGCTTCCTAAGCCCTGTAGTGGGAGAGCCAGGAAGTGCTGTGTCAGGAGCCAGGCATCACCTGGGTGATCCAGCTGCAAATCTCCCAGGACCATTTCTTGGTTAGGGTTAGGGAAAAGTGTGTAGGGATAAAAAGAGTTAATATTCTACCTACAAAATGTGGGTGTAGGTCCCTCACTCCAGCTGGTAGCTGGCCCTAGTGCTGGTCTCTGTGTGGGGTGGAGGCAGTAGGGGCTGCCTGCCTGTGTTCTTGTTTATAAGGAGTTTGATGATAATGTTTGTATGAGAGCATTTTTGTTAATAGTAATTGAAATGCTTCAGTGAGTTAGAGAGACCAAGAGTGCTTTAGCCCCTTGCCAAGTGCTGTCAGTTTTATTACCTAATTTTTTTTTTTTTTTTTTAAGAGATAGGATCTTTCTTTGTTGTCCATTTGGAGAGCAGTGGTGCAGTCATGGTGCACTGCAGCCTCCAACTCCTGGCTGCAAGCCATCCTCCTTCCTCGGCCTCCTGAGAAGCTGAGGCTGCAGGCCCCACCATGCCTAGCTATTTCCCAAAACTTTGTTATCTGTTCCCCATCCCTCATATCTTCTCTTTCAGGTTCTCTGTGTGTCCTAACTGATCTTCAGTCTATTAAAAGCCTATTTAGATCTCATCCCTTTACCGCATCCTCTGTCTCCCCCCACCCCAGCTTATGGAGTGGCCTCCCCTCCTGCTTACGGAGTAGCCACCCACATGCCCTTATGGAGTAGTCCCTCCTGTTTATGGAGTAGCTATACACAACCCCTATGAGTAGTCCCCCCCCCCCGTCCGTCCCCCCCCCCCCGCTTACGGACTGGCCACCCATATGCGCTTGTGGAGTAGCTCCCTCCCCCCGCCTGCGGGGCAGCAGTTGCCGCTCCTGTGTCTCTCTGTGATGGAATGACATGAGGGATAGGCACAGACAGGGTTGCATGGGTGGCTTCTATGGCTTCACAGGCAGGACATAGGGGTTGGCTTGTCTGCCCCTTGACACCTGGACCTTGGCTGAGCAAACTGCATGGTGGGTACCTTGGTGGGCTGGGACTGTTAACTGTGGCTGGCTCCACGTGCTTTTTGGGAAGGAGTGTCCTGAGGGGCAGTGTCTAGAGAGACGCTGGCAGGGTACCAGGCTTCCTGCCTGGGACTGGAGTCAGAGACTCGCTTCGGCCTCTTGGTCGGGAATGTGAGTGCTGCCTCCCAGCTCCCCCAGACCTAGGCCCCAAGGGGAGGCCATTTGGGGATTTGCCCCAGTGTCTCTGCTCTACAGGGGATTCAAGTTAAAGTACATGAAGTTGGTTTTATGTGAATTTAAATTTTAATTGGGCATTTTAATTTTCTTTTCATTTAATATTTTATTTGAGACAGAGTCTCATTCTGTCCCCTGGATAGAGTGCTGTGGTGTCGTAGCTCACAGCAACATCAAATGCCTGGGCTCAAGCAATCCTCCTGCCTCAGCCTTCCTAGTAGCTGGGACGCAGGCACCTGCCACAACACCCCGCTTAATTTTGTATTTTACATAAACTAAATCCATGGAAGAGTTCTTAAGTAGTTTTTGGACAAACGCTTGGCAGGAAACATGTTAATATCCAGTTCTCTAGAGAGAACAGAGACTTGAGTCTTCTGATGTGCCTGGCTGAACACGTCTACCTTTTGTTCTCAGAGTGGCTCAGTGAAGAGGGGGCCTGAGAAAGGGGTGCAGACCCACCTGCCTGCCCTGGTCTCCTGCTGGACTCAGCACTCAGGGAAGAGGAGGCTTCAGCAGGTTCAGGGGATAGAGCATAAAGAACTTCCCTACATTTTTAAAGAGATGATTTTATTCTACACTTAATTTAAAAAATCAAGTAATACAGAGTGTTTGTATTTAGTGGAATCCTCTTTACCTTGGCAGAATGGTGGACGGCGGGGACCTCACTTGCAGTTTGCATGTTGTGGGGCGTCTGGGGTAGCCACAGTCCTCACCGTGCAGTGAGAGGCTGCTTTGAAGAAAGGGCATTTGCAGCCGCTGCTTAGGAGTGCTGAGCTCCAGGTTGCTTATTAGGGGCTTAGAGACTGAGCCTAATTATCCCTTTTGCCTTCCAGATGTCAAAGCAGAAGGTAAAACTTGAGGTTGAGAATTCAGAGGGTTAGAACCAGTGTCTGAGAGAAAACCCATTGTCCTCTTTGTTCTGCTGGACTCCCTGGTGGGGTGTGGGGCCACAGTGCCAGGAAGGGAGGGTGGGCCTTGTAGGCACCAGGCTGTAGTGGAGGCAGGCAACAGAAACAAATGAGACTTCAGAATGAAAACTTCGGTTCCTTTCCTTCATGTAGCTTTTGTCTTTTGTGTCTTCATGCATGGATGATTTAAACCCTGTGACATTGCCTTTTCCTAGGCTAGTGCCCTGCACTTCAGCGGGTGTGTGTCAGAGAAGCCTCTGGGCCTCCACGCCAGCAGCTGCCTGGACTTTGTCACCATGTCCCTGCTCTGATGTGACCTTTTGGGAGATTTTTTTTTTTTTTTTTTTGAGACAGAGTCTCACAATGTCACCCTTGGTAGGGTGCTGTGGTGTCACAGCTCACAGCAACCTCAAAACTCTTGGGCTTAAGCGATTCTCTTGCCTCAGCCTCCCAAGTAGCTAGAATTACAGGTCCCTGTCACAACATCTGGCCGTGTTTTTTAGAGACAAGGTCTCGCTGTGGGTCAGGCAGTCCACCCGCATGGGCCTCTCAGAGTGTTAGGACTACAGGCGTGAGCCCCTGAACCCGGCCCTTTTGTGAGATTTCTTCTGCATCCTCTTGTGGTTCCTGTTTTATAATGAACAGAAAATATTCTCTTGTTCCTAGGTCGTGAGAGATTTAACATTCTGAAAGATGCAACGAATTGTTTGATAATTTATGTTTTAAGTTCATAAATGTATATGCAACATTTAATTTTTTTTTTTTTTTTAGGCACAAATATTTAAACATGGAAAACGTGAAGACTGTTTACCCTATGGTAAGGTTGATTTTTTTTTTTTTTTTTTTAATTTAAGAGAAGGTATATTTGTGAGTTTGCCCATATATGTATGTAGAATCAATTATGTCTTTGTGACATTTTATTTATAGGCATAAAAATCTGTCAGTTGGTATCTTGGACACTGTCATATTTCTCTGATTTTTTTGTTATGTGTGCGCCACCCAGCACATCTCTCTCAAAGACTCGGCTCTTTCCCCATGTGGCCCCAGTGTCCTCACACCTCAGAAAATGTGCGGGGACTGCTCCCTGTCATATATACCGTCTCTAAAGCCCGCTGAGCTTCCTGCATTCCCTCCTTGGGCCCCTGTGTCCCCACTTCCAGGTCCCCACATGCCTTGTGCTGTGGTCCCTCAGGCCATCCCTTGGGTTCAGCTTTATCCAGTCCTTGTCATCATTCTGGCAGGATGCCCCCCACCAAACAACCAGCTGCAGAGGCCTCTTGGGTGTGGGGGTGTCCTGAGGCACAGTGCTCCCCTGGCACGCTTGGCCTGTGCGTGTCCTTCTCCCTTGAGAATAGCCCCCCCCGTACCCCGGGGCTCTTGTTCTTCCACTCTCAGTCCTCACTCCTGGTAAGGAAGTCGTGAAGGTTGGCTCTCCACTCCCAGTGAGTGATGCTAAGGGTGTTGGGTCTGAGAGGCTTCATGCCCTCAGGCTGCCTGCACTGGGCCCCTGGGAACTGTCTGTGGTCTCAGGGCTGCAGCGTCATATCAAGGGGTGCAAGAGGGTCCCATGCGCTTCTTCCTGTTCCTCTGAGGCAAGCTTGTCTTGTTGCAGCTGCCACTGTTCTCAAGTGCCTTGACGGCTGTCGACTCCCTGAGAGCAACCAGACTCTGCTGCGGAAGCTGGGGGTGAAGCTTGTGCAGCGTCTGGGGCTGACCTTCCTGAGGCCCAAGGTGGCAGCGTGGAGGTGGGTGCCCTAGAGGTGTGAGGAAGAGCTCCAGCCAGGCCCTGTAGTGGGGCCCCCTGTAGTGCAGCCACTGCTGAGGCCTTTGTGTCAGGTAGTGCTGGCAGACAAGCCTGGCTCATAAAAAGTATCTTTTTTTCCCCTTTAATCTCAAAAGTGTTTCTGATTTTTAAGGAAATGGTTTTTGTTTTGATTGTTGCTGACTTTACACCTTCCAGTTGGGACAACTGAAGCTGGGTAGGACAGGACTGCAGCTCATGTGCCAGTGTGGGACCCTGGCGGCTTCTGCGGAGGAAGCCTGCATGCTCTACAGAGGGTGACCTGCCCTGCAGACGTGGGTGGATTTCGAAGTACTCGCTCCTGTGGTCGCAGACCTCTTACATGTTCTGGGGTGCTGTGTTGTCTTACATGCTGTGTTGTTAATAATCTCAATTTTACTTTGAGTATTAATGGTGTGGTTTGGGAAGATGGTATTTGATAAAGTTTCGCTCAGTCTCTGTCCTGCATTGTAGCAAATTCCAAAGAAGTGTATGCTGTGTTTTAGTGGTATTTTGCTGAAATACCTTTTGGTGTTCAGTGTATAGTTAATTCTATAAGAAGTTATTTATTAGTGGCTAGTTTCTAAAATGCCATGGAAGATGGTCCAGTACTGTATAGTGTATCCCAAAGGTCACTACACACAGGAAAATTAATAAACTCCTATTTTATATTTAATGTTCTTTATATTTACATACCAATACATAGAGAAATATTTCATAAAATTTTATAATGAATATTTTGTAAATAAAGGTATGTTTGGCTTGGTGACTATAGCTCAAGTGGTTAGGGCACCAGCCACATATACTGGGCCTGGTGGGTTTGACCCCGGCCTGGGCCTGCTAAACAATGACAACCACAACAAAAAGTAGCCGGGCGTTAATGGGCGCCTGTAGTCCCAGCTACTTGGGAGGCTGAGACAAGAGAATCACTTGAGCCCAAGAGTTTGAGGTTGTTGTGAGCTGTGACGCCATGGCACTCTAATAAGGGTGACATTGTAAGACTCTGTCTCAAAAAACAAAAAAGGTATGTTTAGCTACAATTTCCCATTTTCCCTATGTGTGTATTATGGCGACCTTTGGGACACCCTGTATAAGGTGAGGTTCCCCGGAGAAACAGAACCAATAGGGTATGTGTACGTGTCATAGAAAGAGGCCTATTATAGGAATTGGCGCTGGCAGTTACAGAAGCTGGCAAGAACCCAGCTCTACCCAGTGGAGTGGCTGGAACCAGGAGGGCCAGGGGTGTGGTCCCCCTCTAAACCCAAGAAGAGCCCCTCCACTCCTGTTTCAGTTTGAGTCTAACAGTAAAAGGCCAGTGTTCTGATCCAGGGTTATCAGGCAGGAGGGTTCTCACTCAATAGGGGAGAGTCAGCCTTTTCCTGTGATCAGCTGATGGGACAAGGCCCATCCATATCCAAGGATGGCAGCTGCTTTGCTCAGGCCACTGACTGAGACGTCCGTTTTCCCCAGAAACACACCCTGGCAGGCAAAGTCAGCATGGCATTGGCTAAGTAGCCGGGCCCAGGCAAGGTGGCAGTGAATATCCATTTGTAAGCACTAAAACGTGTGGGAAGAAAAGAATTTAGCTTTATAATTACTTTGTTCATATGTATTGCCACAGGAGTGTAATTGTTAATGTGATTGGGGTAAGCCTACCACCTTGCTATTTATTTTCTCTCTTCCATCTTCTTTCTTAATTTTTCTGTTCTCTATTACTTTATTTTCCCACTTTCACGTCCTTAGATTTTGCTGTATCTTTCCATGTTGCTCTCTCCCTGGTGTCTTCCACTAAAGAGGATGGAGTCTGGGTCTGGCGGGCGGCATGTGACTGGGATGTCTGCCTCTTCTGCTTGTCTGGGGCTGAGTCCTGTGGGGTGGGTGTGGCTCTTGCTTCTGCAGCATGGTCCATGTTTTGATTGTGTGGCCTTCAGGGTTATAAGTGAAAGAACCTTAGGGCCCCTGACTTGGGGTGACTCCTTTGGCCCCACTATTCTGGTGCACATGCCTGTCCTGTCTTCCTGTCCTCTTGTCCTCCTGTCCTCCTGTCCTCCTGTCCTGCTGCTTGTTCACCTTGGGGCTTCTGCGTGGAGCTTTGGAGTCTGTCTTAGCTCCTTTCTCTCCCGCCCCACTTCTCCAAATACCAGCCATCTCAAAAGCCCTCTGTGGTCTGCAGGGTGCCCTGGCACAGAGGTGGAGGCGAGGGGCTGTGGCTATCCCTTGAGGGTGGCAGCCCTACAGTGTTGGCTTCTGTGTTCTGTCCAGACTTTGTAGTTTATGGCACAAGGGCAGGGCCAAGAGCAGCCAAAAGCCTGTTGTTATAGTTTCAGTCTTTGGTCTCTGAGCATTATAGTGGGTGCTTTTTTGCTAGATGACGGATGGGTCTGCTCACTTAGGAGAATGGTAACCATAGTAAGGTGTGAATGCCTGTGACTTGCCTGCTGCCTTGATGACCGCTTCAAGGTCACAGCAGCAGCCCTGTGACGGCAGGTGGCGTCTGCTGCTGCGTAACAGAAGCACAGCATTTAGCAGCTTAAGTCAACACATCCTGTCCTTCCTGGTTTCTGTGGGTCAGAAGCCTGGACGTGGCTTAGTAGCCCCTCTGCTCAGGGCCTCTCCTGAAGGTGTTGGCTAGGCTGCTGTCATCTCAGGTCAGACGGGTGGACCTGCTCCCAGTTTCTTCTTGTGGTTGTAATATGATTTGGTGCCCTGCAGCCTGTTTGCTCGAGGTCTCCCAAGGTTTCTCAACATGTGGGCCTCTCCATGGGCAGCTCACAGCACGGCTGGCCTCGAGCAGAGTGAGGGTGAATCAGGAGGAGGACAATCTTTCTGTAACCTCATCTTGGGAGGGGCTGCCCATCACATCTGGCATATTCTGCTCACTAGAAGGGAGTCACTAGGCCCAGGCCACACTGGGGGGATTGCAGGAATGTCTGGAGGCAGTGGGGTGTGTGCGTGTGTGTCACAGGCCACCTTAGAAACTGCCCACCATCCTCCTCCTCATTTCCCAGAGTTGGAAATGAGGCCCAGAGAAATAAGGTGAGGCATTCAAGGCCACAGTTAAAGGGTCCAAGTTGGTGTTGTGGGTTCTGCCTTCAGAGCCCAGGCTGTTTACATTCTGGAGTTGCCTTTAGCTGCAGCCCTCAGGGTCCACTCTGGAGCTGGCACTGGGCTCCTTATATGTAGCAGGCCCTGTCTTGGGAATCAGCTGCAGGAGGGGCAGGGCATACCAGCCATGTTCTGTGTCGAACTGGTCTGGGTGCTTCCTGCAGACCCTTCTGTTCAACCTCACAGTGCTTTGTGGGGAGGAAGTGTTCCCATTTACAGAGGGGACTGGGACAGAAAGTGACTCCAGCTATGCAAAGGGGTGGAACTGGCTCCTGGCCCACGCAGCATCCCCTTCCCACATATCCAGGGGAGTCTCGCTGGGTGTGGAAGAGGCTGAGGCTGCTCAGGATAAAGACAAAGACAGCATCTTTGGCACTGGTGATGTGTGAGGTGTGACTCCTAGTGACGAGGGCCCAGGATGCAGCCTGGGTGGGCATGTCATTGAGGACAAGGTGGGCCTGTGGTTTGAATGCTCCCCCCATGGTCCTGGCATGTATGTTCTTGTCATCACTTTCTAAAATCAAAACTCCACGTCAGGGAGGCCTTCTGGAATCGGGGCATGTGCCTATGGCTCACAGAAGGCTCTTCTGGGCTGCTGGTGGTGGTGCCCTGGTTTCCTCCTTTGCACCCCAGCTCTGTGGAGCATGTGGAATTTCCACAGGCTGCCTGCAGAATTGAGGTAACAACAAGCCACTGATTCTGGTCATCGGGTGGGCACGTGTTCAGCTCCACACTGCTGCAGCTGACCCGATGCTCAGCTGCGCACTGTTACGGCTGACCCGAGGATGCCTCGATCTGTGCAGGTACCAGCGTGGCTGCCGATCTCTGGCGGCCAATCTGCAGCCCCACACTGAGCACCGGTCTGAGCAGAAGACGCCGGTGGAGCTGTCTAACTGCCACGAGGAGGTGGAGGAAGATGATGTCCCAGAGGGGGTGGAGAGTGTGATTGGTACGTGGTGTCCATAGTGACCTGCCCCCGGCTCCCTCCCCTGACTCCGCCCCACCCACTGCCCCTCACTGTTACTAAGTGTGTGGCCACTGCCTGTCCTTGGGCTACTGGGCTCTCTCTTCCCGGCCTCCCCTCCAACTCCACCCCACTTGCTGCCCCTCACTGCCACCGAGTGCGTGTCCACTGCCTGTCCTTGGGCTCCTGGGCCCTCTCTTCCTGGCACCCTAGGCCCTGGCATGTCTCGTGCACTTCCTCCTTCCCCTGCCCTGGGCCTTGGCTTGGGCTGCCTTCAGGGGTAGGTGGCTGCTCCCAGCTGACTGCAAAAATTGGCTTTATATGATTATTTGAAAACAGAAGGAATGTTTTTCTTGTAGTTAATATTTAATTTTTATGGTAATTCCCTCAGGCTATTCTTTTGAGTAGTGTCTAGGATGGGGGGACCTTAAAGCTAGGAAATCAGAACATTGACTCCAGCAGTGTGTGGTGATCCTGTGTGCATGGGCATCGCCCTCTCGTGTCCCCACAGAGCAGCTGCTGGTCGGGCTGAAGGACACGGACACTGTCGTGCGCTGGTCAGCAGCCAAGGGGTAGGTGCTGCGCTGCTCATCTGCTCTGCGAAGCCTCTGGAGTCTCCAAGGGCTTTCCTGGGATCTGAGAGCTACAAACCCCTCACAGATTTGTACAAGATTGAATTATTTTTCTAATTTATAACTTACTGCTTCACATCTCAGCTTAAAAGACAATCACTGAAGTGGGATTTTAGGCCCCTCATCTTCTTGCCTTTCTGGCTGGGTGTACACAATAATGAGAGGCCAGATTTGCCTTTATCTTCAAATGTTCCCTATCTTATTTCTCTACATTCTCATCACCTGTTGTCCCGTGAAAGACGAGAGGGGCTTGGTGTGTGTCTCTTCCGGTTGTTGGGCCTTGGTGGAGGATGTGGGCCAGGCCTTGAGCACACTGGGCTCCACTGTTTTCAAATAATCATATAAAGCCAGGACAGGCTACTGACGAGGGCCCAGGACAGGCTAGTGACAGGTGGAGCCCAGTGTGCTCACGGCCTGGCCCACATCACGCACACAGAGTTGCTCATACGTCAGAGGGACCCTTGTCATGGAGGTGTTACACCAGGATAGGGGCTGGCAGGTGTAACCTGGGCTCTGCTGGATTAGCCTGGGAAGATCACAGTCTTAGGGATAGTGGGGCTCCTGCCCGCCCCTCCATCTCTGCCAGGATGGGCCTTCTCATGCGTCTGCTTTCAGGACTTGGGCCAGGAGCTGGCCCAGGCCTCCCTTGTGTGGAGCCTGTATTCCATATTCCAGGGCTGAAGGGCCCCAGCTTGGTCTCACCATGGAGACCTTTAGGTTAAAGCCCTCAGCGTTCATTTGATGTCCCAGTGCTGTTAACCATGGGTGGAAGGCCATGTCTGTGTTGCTGTGGTGAAAGGTGGCTGTGGCCTGCCCTCACCCCCTTTGCACCTGTCCCATGTCAGAGCACACAGACTCCTCACTCATTTCCTTATTTTATAGGGTGGGCTCTTGGGCAGGGTGGGGGGGGGTAGCTTGGGGTAGCCTCTCCTTTCCCATGCTCAGGAGGGAGGGCCATGGCTCAAACAGTTCACACGGGCAGTGTGAACCCTCTGGCAGGCTGCAGTGCTGACAGGCTGTTGCTTTTCTTTTTCAGAATCGGTAGGATGGCTGGGCGGCTTCCCAGAGAGCTGGCGGACGACGTGGTTGGGTCTGTGTTGGATTGTTTCAGGTATGAGATGATTGAAGGGAAGCTAACCTTAGTTAGGTTCTAAAGTAGTGGCTTTTCTGTGCTGATGGAACATTTCACACTGTCCCTAGCATGGCCGGTAGCCACATTCATTGCTAAGACTTCTAAATGTGGCTAGTGTGGCTGAGGCTTGAATTTGATATTGAATTTGATTTTCATGAATTGAAATTTGTGCTTAAATGGCCACATGTGCAGTACTGTACCTGTCTAGCCTCTGGAGTCCTGGGGCCTGCAGGGTGGCTCAGGTCTGGGCCTGGGTAGCCTCTAGTGCTCTCAGGTTGGGGCACAGTTCTACCCCTTCCCTGAGGGCTTGTCATGCTGGGGACTGTCTCTGCCAGTCTCAGAAGTGGAGGCGTTTGGTTTGTTCTAGCCTCGTCTCTGCTCACCTTGTTAGCTGGGCTCCCCTTGTTAGCTGGGTGGAGAGAGCTGTGGTGTCAGCACTTTTGGGGCTGTGTTGTCGTCAGTCCCCAGGGGCAGTCCCTCGAGCAGCTGCCGTGCTGTCTTCCCCTGCTGCAGGAGGCTGCTGCTTGCAATTTGCCTTGAGCCGGCTCAGTGGCAATTTAAGGAGTGCAGGAAACTATGTCAGATATTGGCCATCTTTTTCAGAAGGATGCAGCTCATATGGTGAATGTCCTTCTAGTGGAAACGTTCCTGCAGAAACATGGACACTGCATTGCAGCTGCTCTGTGGGCTGGAGAACAGCAGGGCTGCAGCTGCTCCCATGCCCTGCTGGCTCCTTTCAGGGCATGTCCCTGGACTTCCTTTCTGGTGGTCCTGGTGGGAACGTTCCCTGCTGTGTGGCGATGCCTGTGTGCTTCGTGGGAGTGTGGTGGGTTTCCTGCCTAGCTTGCCATACCCATTTGCTCCTGAGCTCGGCCCCTTTTCTCTGGCAGCTGAACCTTGTGCTCATTAGGCCTGGTGTGTCCAGTGAGCTCACTGGATACCTTTTCTCCCAAATTTACCACTTTGGACTTTGTATCCCTTCTCCTAGCTCGGTCTCGGCCTAGTCTCATCTGTCCCAGCTGGTTTAGTCTTCATGTGCCTTTCTGCCTTTACTTTGTTTTAATGTGCTCATCCCGTGTTTTTAGAGAGGCTCTGGAGGTGGGAGTGGTCTTATTCCAAGTCCTAAGGGCCTTTAACCCCAAGCAGCAGATAGGACATGTTAGAGGGTTGGTCACCCCACTTTCTGCAGGGTGTCTCTCGGGATGGCACCTGCCCACTTGGTTGCCCAGCATGGGACTGATGACTATGGCATAAAAAGGCAGAACTCGGGCCAGGGCATTTGAAGACACCAAAACAAGGGGAGTATTGGAACTGGTGGCAGTGGCCCTGCATGGGGTGGCTCTGCTGTGGCCTCCTTTTTTGTCTTTGTGGGATGTGAAGTGAGCTGCCAGCCTCTGGAGTAGGTCAGAACTAGGAGTTGATGCGTTGCCTTTAGTAACACCTGTCACCCGGACTATTGACCTGCTCTCTGTTCTGTTTCTGGGCTGGTCCTGCAGTGAGCAGAGTGGCTGCGTCTCAGAGGGCTTTACAGTGAGACCTGGCGGCCCTGTTCCTGATGTGTGTGGCTCCCTCAGCACTCGGGCCCTGCAGCACTGGCCAGGATGTACAGGGGCAGGAGTGTGTGTGGTCTCTAGTGGGCAGACTGACTGTAGCCACTGTGGCTGTCCAGAGCCTCCTGGATGCACACGGTGGCAGCGCCTGAAAGCTGTGGCACCTCCAGGTCCAGGCTCTGTGCTGCAGGAGGCTCACCCATAAGTTCCTTTCTGTTCGATCTTTAAAGGTTTATTGCTATTTTTCACTAGGCAACATTTTAATTCAAAATTCAGAATGAAAGGAAAGGTGACAGAGCCCCTGGGTGCTCGTGAGTGGAACCTAGCCTGCCCCTCAGGGAGCCCAGGGCACCTGCAGCCCCCCCAATCCCTGGGTCCTTTCAGGGAGGTTTGATGCAGATGTGAGCAGATGAGTAAAAATGTTTTTTCTTTTGTTTTGCCTGGATGGTAGCTTGCCCTTCAGGCGCTGTCCCACGGAGGGCATTGTGCCAGCGTTATCTGTCTCCTAGCCCCCCTCCTGCCCGCTGACAACCTCACCATTCTCTGCCATGGGCGCGCCTCTGAGGAAGAATCTTGTGTAGCTAATGCTTCTCCCTGGGCCCTGGCTGGAGACAGGGTCCCCTCTCACGTGTGAAGTGTACAGTGGCCCTGTCTCTTTCTCACTCTGATCTTTTTTTTTTTTTTTTTTTTTTAAATTATAGATAAAAATATGCACCATAGATGCATAGATGCACCCATTACCCTCCCTTTACCCAAACCTCCCCCCTCCCTTCCCCTTCCTTGGTCCTTTCCTCATAGTCTTGTGGTATAGTTGGGTTATAGCCTTCATTAAGCCCATCTTTTTGATGAACAACCTGTATTGGTTGGAGGGGTTAAATTGCCTCAAAAGTATTACCAATTTGAATAGACAGATCTAAGTTTGAATTAAAGATCCACTGATTCTAAAGTCCACTGTTATGCAAACACATTGATATATTTAAAGGTGCATTAGTGCGATACCATTTTGTGGCCTGTTAATTTATCTTCTGGGATTGTCATTTCGTTATTTCAGAGATTCCCAATACCTATAGCGTGGCTGTAACATAATCCAAAGTAAAAAATGTTATTTTATCTTTCTATCCACATCAGTTTTCCAACTTCTTTGGATACTTCTCTTCACAGAATACTCAGTCACATTTGTAAAACATAGTTTGGAATCTTCCCTCTTCAGTCTTATCAGTTCTTACCCAGTGTGTGAGCCAAGTCTACAGCCAAGGGACAGACCATTAAGTCCCTGACTATGATGGTGTTGTGGTCCATCCAGCTTCCTCCCCTGGATCAGATGTACACAGCAACCCCATAGTAAAGTCATTAGTGTTGTGTATATCCTTGTGTCATCATTATTTCCCAGTGACCTGCCCATACATAGGCAGCCTTCATATATTCTCCATTTACAGATTTTCAACTGTTCCCTGCTATCTTTTATGAGAGAGTGAATATGTCCTAATTTCTTTCTTTCTTTCTTTTTTTTTTTTTTTTTTTTTTCATTGTTGAGGAGTCATCGAGGGTATTGAGAATCAGGTTACACTGATTGCATTTGTTAGGTAAAGTCCCTTTTATAATTGAGTCCCACCTCCATAGGTGTGTCACACATTGTAACCACCCACCCCCTCCCTCCTTCCCTCTCTCCACTCACTTATTCCCCCACCCCCCACTATGTACTAGGTCATCAATAGTCCTCATATTAGAATTGAGTACCTTGAATTCTTGCTCTCCATTCTTGTGATGCTTTACTAAGAAGAATGTGTTTCAGCTCCATCCAGGTTAATACAAAAGTTGTAAAATCTCCATCTTTTTTAGAGTCTGAATAGTATTCCATGGTTTACATATACCATAGCTTATTAATCCATTCCTGAATTGGTGGGCACTTAGGTTCCTTCCACAGTTTGGCAAGTGTAAATTGAGCTGTGATAAACATACTTACCATGACCCCAGACACATTGAAAGACATCTGAAATTAAACAATACCACTATAATAGTTATCCTATACAAAACAAAGAAGATAGAGTTGGAGAAATAGAACCACTAAAAAAAAAAAAAAAAAAAAAAAAAAAAAAAAAAAATGGAGACAATTTGTGAATGGGGTGAGGGGTACTCCATGGGATAGTACTCAACCATAAAAATAATTGAATTAATGTCTTTTTCAGAAAGTTGGATGGAACTAGAGATGGTCATCCTAAGCGAAGTATCTCAGGAAAGTAAAAGCAAACAACTCATATACTCTCTAATAATTTGGAACTAATTGATGGACACTTACACATTATAAAAGCTATCCATGTGACAAAAGAATTTGCACCTCCTTAATATTTTGAATTAATAAAAAGACCATGAGAATGTACAGACTCCATTCTAACTGAGGGCGAGCAAGCACAGGGGAAGGGCAGCTACAACATGTGGAAGTTCCAAGAGGCTTCATAGAGAGGAAATGATTCAAACTGAAATTTGACACATAAATACAGTGCTAGATTATGAGTTGGGAGGATGTCAGTAGAGGAAAAAAAGAATGGGATAGAAAAGAGAAAGAGAGCTAAAGAAAGGGAAGGATATTACATTGCAATTTAAATGAATGGAATGTAGAAATATATATCACTATCAACATGGGACTAATGGCAAGCAAGACCATAAATGATAAGGAATCCTGTGCTCTAAAGTGGACCTCTGAGATTTCTCTTTCTTGCATCCACTGCTCTTTTTATGGTAACAACACCCACTTTTCTTTTAGAAAATTTCATTCCCTCACTATGTTTATGTATTGCATTTGTTACTTGCAGAATCCCCTTCTGCCCAGAAAACTCAAATCATGCCAACCATTCCCTTGTTAGTTATCAATCAAAAGATATTTTCAGCTTCCTCATAAATTTTGAAATATAAAACTCATCTAAGAGTTAATCATAGCTACAATCTACGACACAGAAAATTCTGTAAGAATGACATCAAAAACACAGTCAACATGTTTTTTCTTGACATCATCATTATCATTTTAATACATGATAACTGTAATAACAATTAGCATTATTACTTCCACTATGTTGAATTTGCATTGGATTCATATAAGTTGAAGTTGGTGAAATTCCAACAAAAGGAAAAATACACCATGCAAAAGAGTCTTGACTTCTTTCTGGAAGCGCCCTATGGATAGATTTGAAGTGGGCAGGATTAACAAGGTCAGAGTTACATTTCATAGATACTAATTTGCTGGTAGTCTGGAAGATGGATAGAGAAGCATGAATTCAGGGGATAAAAATATATCTTGACATTTAGAGTGGTAATATAGCTAGAATTTGACAGGATAAATTAATATTATATTATAAAGAAACTTTCAAAGCAGAATGGATGTTTAGATAACAGAATGAATTACCACCATGCAAAACCCTTCAGGGATGCTCCACTAGAATCCTGAAACATCTAAACATCCTCACGATTATCCACAAGGCCCTGCACAATCTGCCCTCTGCAACTGTCTCACCTCATTCTAAATAACCTCCTTTATGCATCACAAGCTCCTAAATCTACACATGATTTAAAACATGTGCCTACTTAGCTGACAGGAAACATGAACGTTGGAATTTAATATGGCAAATAAAAAGCAGTAATTTCAGGTAATTATCAGCTCTCAGCTGATGACAGTGATGATCTATCAGGATTTTGTAGTTAAATTAAAACAAACAACGACGAGAACAACAAAATTGTACTCTGTGCTGTGTCCTCCCCAGTGACACTGGAGTGATTTTAGGTAATGTCAGATCATGGAATTTATGGTCTAAATGTTTATGTGCCTCCCAAGTTTGTATCTTGAAATCCCGGTCACCAACATGATGGTATTAACATGGAGAGATGGAGCCTTTGTCAGGTGATTGGGTATTAAGAGCCAAACCCTCCTAAATAGGATTATATCCATTCCAACAAGAGAGGGCACAGGAAGAACACAGTCACCGGTGGACTGAGAAATGGGCCCTCCCCAGACACTAGTTCTCTCTTTTGTCCCCTTGATTTTGGACTTGCCAGCCTCCAGAAGTAAGAAATAAATTTCTGTTTATAAGCCACCTACTCTATGGTATTTTCTCATAGCAACTCAAATTGACTGAAACAATAAGGGTAAATTGGTGAAACAGATGCCCAACATTATCTGCCATGGAAAACACCTTCACCATTAGGTGCTGTTCCTTGGATAATCTACTGACTCAGGATTGACCTTGAAGTTGAAAAACAAAAAAACAAAAAACTCAGTTCTATTGTTCACTCTGCTTTACTCTAGAGAACACAAGTGATATTTTTACCAGGAAATAATTTTTGCCTCTCCAAGTTAAAACCACTCTGAGATATCACCTAAATCCAATGAGATTAGCCCATATGACAAGGTTCTAAATCTGCAGATACTGGTGTAGATGTGGAGAGAAGGAAGCACTTGTACCCTGCTGGTGGAACTGCAAACTGATACAACCATTATGGAAAGAAGTGTGGTGAATTCTTGAAGAACTAAAAGCTGACCTTCCATTTGATCCTGCAATTTCCTGACTAAGCATCTGCTCAGTGGAACAAAAATAATTTTACCACAAGGAATTTTGACTAGAATGTTTACTGCAGTTCAATTCATAATTGCCAAGTCCTGGGAGCAGCCCAAGTGCCCATCAACCCATGACTGTGGTATATGTATACCGTGGAGTACTATTCAGCCATAAGAAAAGATGGAGACTTTATATCTTTTATGTTTACCTGAATGGAGTTGAAACATATTCTTCTTAGTAAAGTATCTCAAGAATTGAAAAATGAATATCCAATGTACTCAATGCTAATATGAAACTAATACATAAACAATTACACACCCATATAAATGATAATTCACAAATATAGTCTACTATGGGGAGGGGACAGGAGGGTAAGAAAACGGTGGAGGAGGAGGGTGATTCACAGCGGGGGGTGGGGGCAATAGGTGAAATCACATCTAATGTGTACAATGTGAGGGTGGGTGTTCTGCACACACCCTGGGTGAAGGGCTTTTCTGCAAGTTGAACTTTACCTCAGAAGTGAGAACAATGTAACCTAAAAATTTGTACCTCACATTAATTTGAAATTTGAAAAACAAAAATTAATAAAAAATAATTTCATACTCCCTAAGTAATAACTGATAAAAGTAAACAAATTTTAGTTTCTAAATTTCGAGCTAAAGAAACAAATGAAATCACACACAAAACAACATTTCTTCCAAAATTTTAGAAGTTTGACATAAGGTGAAAAATAGCCTGACTTGTATTTTCTTTTTTCTCGTTTTTTCATTTGAAACAGTATATCACAGAAAACAATGTCTAAGAGATCACTGGTGGACAATTTTGAAATCACATCACCTGGTGGCCCCTCACTCCCAGTTGGACTCTTGACCTGCTCTATTAGGTTCCATTGTTCCTCTGTAAATCCTGCCTGGTCATTAAATGGCAATTTTCCCCTCACCACTGCTCCACAATCTATTTAATAAAATAGCTAACAAGTTTAGATGGTATTTGATTTAAATGACTAATTCCTTGACTTTTTAAACATCCTTTAAAAATAAAGTTCTTGAAAGAAGCAAAAATGTTTGCCTTGCTATTTCGTGGTAACCTTCAATCAGTAACGACTATTTTTCCAGTAGGGAACATTCTACACAAAAGACAGCTACATCTTCCCCCTTCGCATGCGTTACTATGCTTTACCTACATATGATGAGAAATTGAAACCATTTCAAAGTTTAAAAACCCCAGTGAAAGATAGAAGTTGTAATTGTATTTCTGGAGCTAGGTAACAAATCACTGCAAAGAAAAAGACAGTACACCGAACTAAAAGCAAACGTTTTATTTATTCCTGAATCTCTAGGGCTTAGTGTAATGCAGAGACCACATCGCTTGTTCAATATAAATTTGCTGAATGTCTTTTATATAAATTTTAGACAACAATCTCATTATACATTGTCTTTATTGTTTTAAGTTTCCGTAATGTGAATGGAATTTCTGCACCAGTTTTTTCAGTGGTACTGTGCTTATTAACAATGATAACCAATTCGGTTTTCTATTAAATTGTTACCTCAAAAGCTAGTGCCCAGCTGTACTGTTTTTATATCATAGCTTTAAATCTCAGAATCCAGGTATCTGTGAATTTCATTTTTACTCTAAAATATTATCTAACAGCATAGATCAACTAATTTTAGAAATTAACAAGCATTACAAGGCACCAAGGAGACATAAAATTATAGAAAAGAGTAGGAACAAACCTCTAATTAAATTGAAAATAGTTTGTCTCAGTTAAACAGAATTATTTCTAAAATGAAGCAAAATAAGTGGGAGGACCTAGAAATTAACAGTAGCAATTAAAAAAATTCAATTAAAATGCTACACATCATATTTCTAGGTGAAATATTAATTCAGAACTGAAGGGTTATATAAAATGTACAATTCAAATAAATAATTATGAATTATTTTATGTTGTTTTCTTTTATTACAACATTTTCTGTGCAACTTTCACTGTGTGTAATTCTCACTTTACCTCCCCCCACATACACGATTTTTTCTTAGCCTCTGATCGTTCTATTCTTTGCCTCCCTGAGATCAATCATTTTGAATATTCACCTGCTACATATGTGTGAGAACAGGTGGGATTTGTCTTTCTGTGTTTGGCTTATTCTATTTAACATAATGTTCTCCAGCTCCGTCCATGTTGTTCCAAATAGCAGGATACATTCTTTATATGGCTATGTAATATTCCACTGTGTATACAGAGGTCTGACAATTAAGTTCACAAACTCATCCTAGAAAAAGTGCTTGGTACCTCATTGCTGAATACCATCATGGTCATTGTCCAAGTACTCCTCTTAGGCAGCTATGCACCAATGCCCGTGCCTCATTCACCCTTCAAAGCAAGTTTATAAATATTTTTCTGGAATACCCTTCAGGTGTCAGCATATGAGGGCTCACCATTAGAGTTTGTGACCTTGCCCTCCTGTGCTTATGTTAGCAACTCTGCGGGAAAAACTCAGTAAGGTTTCATAACCTTGGTGTACAGTGTCCCATAGCCGTGTTTAAGGTGATGTGTGGCAGTGTCCTGCTGAGTGATGTTAGTTATTGTTGTGTGCCACACAATGACAGCACTGATGATGGTTCCTGAAAAAGAGTTCCAGAATAGCTTTGAAGGCTTGCCCAGGCCCTGGCATCGGTGCATAGCTTTCCAGGGGCAGCACCACCATAGTGATATTCAGCAGCAAGGCATGGAGCACGTTCTAGGATGAGTTCTCAAACTTAATTGTCAGACCTTTGTACGTACCCAAATATCTTTCTGCTTTCATGTGTTGATGGACACTTAGGTTGATTCCAAATCTTGGCTTTTTTAAGGGTGCTGTAGTGCGTATGAAAGTGCATATTGTTTCAATATACCAATTTCTCTTCCTTTGGACATATACCCAGCAGTGGAATTGCTAGGTCCTATGATAGTTCTATTTTTAGTTTTTTTAGGAAACTCCATACTGTTTTCCACAGTGGTTAGATAGAATGAATAATATCTGATAGCACAACAAAGTGACTATAATCAACAATAAGTTAGGGTAGACTTTAAAATAACTAAAAGACTGGAATCGGAATGTTCCTAACACAAAGAAATAGCAAATGCCTAAAGTGTTGGATGCCCCAATTATCCTGATTTGATTAATTCAGGTTGCATGCCTGCTTCAAAACATTACATGTGCCCTGTAAAGATGTATAGCTAATACGTAACCATAAAACATTAAAACGAAAACTTTAAAAGAATATTTTCAGTGCTGTATGCCTCTCCTATTGCTATTGAAAAATAGTGGATAAAAACTGGACTGGTTATACAAATTTCAGAGAATTAGCATTGTTTAAAATGCTATGGCATTAAGTTTATAGCTCCCAATTTACAGACTCCTAAATAGAGATGAAGTTTCTGGTTTCACTCTTATTTATACCAAAGTATCATATCTATGGCTCCCAAACTGTGCAAAGATTTCTACCATTTTTTAAAATTTAGGAGCAAGTTATATTTATGTAACTATTACATAAGAATCATGTTTAATTACATTTATTCAGTCTATTTAACTAATTCTAGAAAGAGCTACAACATTAGATTAAAAGGCTTCATATGGTAGGGCAGTTGCTTACAGGCTGGTCTCGTTTACACAGGAGTGGGGATTGTTATTTGTAGTTAGCAGTGACATCAAAGGAAAGGCTTCTTCTCATGAAATTTCACCAGCAGAGTGAAAGAAGACAATATCTCTGTGTTTAAAGTAAATGGCTGTCCAGGAATCCCTCAGGACAAGAGCAAACTCGGAGTTAGAGGATGTTGCATTTTCTTGATGTCTATTAGGCTCAGACATATGGGCTTAGGTAAGTTGTTTTTAAGCATTTTATGCTCAGAAATCCTTTATACTATTATATATTATTGAGGACTATAAAGGAATTTATATATATATTAATGTAATCAAAGTGAAAATTAAATAAATGTTTGACTTATATGGAAAATTTAAAATTACAATGATATATAACATATACATTTATATAAGTTAAAGTTAAAAAACGTAGTATATTTACTACATTGAAAATAGGAGCAATAAGTCTATTATATTTTTATGTAAGTGTTATATTTTATAAAATTACAAATTTTTCAAAAGTAAAAATTAATGAGAGGAATGGCACCATTTTACATTTTTACAAATCTCTTTGATGTCTTAGCAGAAGACAGCTAGATCTTTCTTACTAATTTCCTGTAATAAGGTACACGAGTTAGACTCTGGAAAGCTCCCCCTTGTATTTTATAAAAGTATAAAAATAAAAATGGAAAATAAAATCTCAGTATTAGAATAAAAGGAACCCCTAGGGCTCCCTGGATCACACTGTGAGGACTTGGATAATTGGCGCCTAACACAGACGGCCGTGAGAATCACTGGGAAGTCTTGAATAGATATAGATGCCCAAACCAATTCCTCAGAGAGACCAATTTAATTGGTCTGCAGAAGACTCAGACAGAAGTAGTCATGCAGTCTCCAGGGTGTTTCTAATACATAGCTAAGGTTAAAAACTAGTGGCTCCAAAAAATTGTGTAATGAGTTATGTCTTCATCTTAATGGTTTTTCATCTTTATAAATATAGATCATCTCCTGTTTTCTCTTTGGGATTTTATTTGGCAGGATTGTAGATATTTAAAATATTTATTTTAATTAATTTAAAATTAGATATCATTAGTACAAGCATACTGGTAAAAATGTTGCTCCAATGACACAATAGCTATCTGTGAATAAATAAGACAACCATCTATTAGATATTTTTATAGATACACATGTAGGAATCAGTGATTTACCAAACAGTCAAATGAAATCTAAAGTTTTGTTCAGCATGCTCAGAAAAAAATAAGCCACATATAAGTATCCTTCTTTCTAGTTATTTAAATTATAAGGCTGTTTTTTTTTTTTTACAGAAAAAATGACTCAGAGCTGATAAAGATAATTATGTGCTAGCATTACCACTCACAGCACAAGGAGGGCAGGAATAATATTACATCCACAGCCTTTGCTGTTCATCAGAGACTATATTTTTGTAGATATATTCCAGTGTGAGAGATAATATGTCTTTTGAATAATCAGATGTAGGTAAAGTAGTACATCCATGATATCTAATTTTTGAAATATTCTATGACTAAGTTACTCACAAGGTTTAAAAAATGTGTGCATGTAAATGGAAACATTAATATTCTCAATTTCTGAATCTGAATTTTCTACAATATCCAAAGCAAAGCAGTTTTGACAATTATTTTCTGTTCTCTATTCGGACCCTTCCCCTATGTAAAAACAATTTAATCATCTCAGCACTTTATCATCAAGTGTATTAGATCAGTTGACCTCACATGGGGGTCATTTTTTTCTTTGAGGAGAAATTTGCTGATGAAGGACATTTTTTGGATTGTCACATGTGGGAAAGGATGTTGCTAGAGCAGCTAGCAGGTGGAAGTCAAGGATGCTTCTAAACATCCTATAAGGTACAGGACAGTGCCTTCGGCCTCAATAAGTAATTGTCGGGCCTAAGATGTCAATAGTGCCACAGTTTACAGACTCACATTATATGACATACCTTCCTAATAACTCTTGTCTTGCCAGAAGTTCATTATGGTCATTTAAGACCTCTAACTAATTTGATTCAGTAATAGATATACTATGTAGTTCAACTTATTTCTAAGTGAATGGAATTAATAAAAAATATTATTTATTAGAAAATGCTCATTAATTAATTAAATAGTAGTGAATGAGTCTTAAGGAAACTGACCTACTTAAAATATCTATAAAGGATCATTCAATAAAACATTTACTTATCATAAAATTTTAACCTTTGTGCTCTATTTAATAATACATTTTTCCCTTTTGTGGTATATAGATCAGAAAATTAAGTTTGTGAACTCATCCTAGGAAAAGTGCTACATACCTCATTGCTGAATGTCACTACAGTCATCTCTGAAACATGCCCCTTGGCCAGCTGGCTACTGTGGTAATATTCCAAAATGAGGTATGTAGCACTTTTTCTAGAATGAGTTCTCAAACTTAATTGTCCCAACTTGTAGCTAAATATTCTATGTTATTAACTATTTTATAATAACATTGTAATAGTAAACCATTCATCATGGAGCATTAAAGATATTAAATTTCTTAACTCTCAAGATGATCTTGCCTATAGCTTTCTTATACATAGAAACTCTATATATTAGTACTAGAATTAGAGAGAAACTGTCAGAAGTGTGTCTAAAGAAGACTATTCTCTACAAGGGAAGAAAATATTGGAGTGTGGACTCTGTGAACTGATTCCAACCCTTCAGCTAAGTTTAATTGTTTCTATTTCAACATCTAGACTATTTTCTCCTAAAATGAATTAGTTCTTCTAATCAAAAGTTTAGAAATGGTATATAGAGCATGGCTATTTATTGTAGAATAGAAGATGCAAATCATTGGACTTGGTTCAACTTAGAATTGGCTCAAATACTGTGTGCACATATGATAATACACTAGAAGCCTTATTATATGAATACTGTAGTGGGGGGACTAGTGACTAGATATTAAAGTAGAGAATCATTAACATTAGGTAGGTAGTTGAACCTTTGAAAGAATTGACATAGGAAAACATTAAAAACTGGTATATGTTGTACACATTTCATATTTTTTGCATCCAAGCATGTTTACTCACTGAACTGTCATGTGAGGCCAAATCTACTTAGTTGAATATAACTGAAACTTAAGCCTATTTATTGCATAAAGCATGCTGAAGTTATTACATACCTTGACAGTTTCATTTTTTAAGAAATTGGATGAGAATTTAAAGAAAATGAAGAAGCAGTTCAAATACTTTATTTTTCTAGATTTTCTTCCATTTCTTATTATTGTTAGTTGTCTCACACTATAAACAATTACCTATTTTGTTTTAGCTACTACTACTAATGACTCATAGCACTTAAGTCAGTTGAAAAAAAAAAAAAAACAGCTAAATTTATCACCTAAATTTTAAGAACTTACCTAATAATTAGTTTTAATTAGAATAAGTGGAAAATATAAGTAACTTTGAAGACCTTTATAACTGATGTTTGAAAAAGTACAAGTTCAGTTGGTTGTTACAAGATTAGCATATCTTAAAGAAGGAAGAGTTTGTATCACCAGTATCCTGGCAAATAAGTTTAGATGAAGACCTCTGTCTCCTCCTCCCTTGTTTCATTTTCAACCCCAGAGGACCATCAAAAGGAGCTGGAAAATATAGGAATATAGCAACAGAGATTTCAACTGGCCTGTATAGGACTAAACTTTCCTAAATAGAGTTAGTAAGAAATTAGCAGAACTGTCTAGCATTCTGTGCTGCAATTGGGAAGGATAATTTTATAAATCACGGTTAAAAGTAATAATTGTTACCAAACAAATTCATTTTTAAATAATTTTTCCCACCGAGTTGAGAGTGCTCAATTAATAGAAGGGGATGCTTAAGTGAGGGCACATTTGTAAACTCTCATTTTCTCAGAGATACATTTGTGTTATGGTGGCTTTAATTACCCTGTAATCTAACCATGGGTGCTGGCTAGCATAATCCTCTTGCATATTTCGGGTTACTGTACTCGTCACTTTTTTCTTATTCAACCAAATTAGAGTTAACATACCTGTTTACATTTTAGCTAAATTACTAGGTTGCCTTAATTTTTTTTTCAAAAGCAGCAGCTGTTAAAATCTTGATATTTTAATGTGAGAAAATACTCGCCCACTTAGGTGGTGGTATGGAACTGATTATTTTAAAATTAAGAAATACGCTTCAGAGAGGGAGCCTATGTGAATCCCACATATTATTGCATCTGTTCTCTAAATAAATACATGGTTCTACAGGACACTATTTTGTAAAAGTACTCATAAAATATTGCAAAATTATTTACAAATTTTTAAGTGGCACTTAAACCAGTAAAATTTACTGGGAATATTACCATTTATTTAGGAGTCATGTATCTTTCCACTGTCAGCATGGAATAGTATGTCCTTAATTATCAACTATCTATTGAAAATCTACTATGCAAATGCTCTTTGTAACAATGGTGATATCCTCATCATCAAAGTGTTCATAGTCCTAGAGCTAGAAAAATATTTTATTAATAGAATATTGTTTAATAAATGCTATGAAGAAATGCTTCTTTTAAAAAAGAGGAGACACCTCAAACTCAGCCTTGAAATTCTAGGCTTTGAGGGAGCAATGATGGCTTTGTAGTTTAAAAAAATTTTTTTTAATGAATTTTATAGATAAATTGTGCTAGATTAAGATTGTCTGGAAAATGTGCAAAGGCAGCATCAAAGGGACTATACCAGATATGTTTGTATAGGTGCTTGTGTGGATCTAGTGAGTTTTGAATAGAGGAAGAGGCCAGTTCATAAGTCCATTCTGGTTTACAAAAGTACATCCCTTATAACTATAGAAAAACTCCTAGATAGACTTCATGTATGTCTAGGAGCATAGAAGGAGTCATTATTTGTCAAAGAGCAGCCAATATACTTCTTAGTTATCCATGGAAGAGATTTCATGTGTAATATTATATGCAGGTACTTCTCTAGTTTGGAGTTGGCAGGTTCACAAAATCTATTTTTTAAAGAAATTCTTGTATATACAGCTAACCATCATCCTCATATCCTGCAGAGTATGTGCTTTATCTCTGAACTGAATAATAACTCACCATGGGCCAAAGTCATTATATACATAACCATCAATTAATAATTGTTTCATGTTGCCCTGGCAATATAGTAAAAAAGTTCCTGATATACTTTCCATAATTTACATATTTAATAGAATATCGAATGTTAACATTATTTACTTTTCGAAACAGCAATCACTGCTGGAGACACATACTGTTATTAAATGTCTGCATTAACAAATAAGCACATTAGAACTTAAACTGTTTTGTCCTTTTGCCAAATACAAAAATAATGAAAAGAGAAAAAACATCTTGTTTTATTTTTATATAAAATAAATTCCAATTTTTATGTAAAACAAACATACTCTGTTCTTAATGACAGAGATAAGATTTATATAAGGTTGCGAGATAAAGCAAATAAAAATGCAATATATCACAAAATGTAATACTTATTGCATACACACATGACAAAAGTATTCATTGTTTATCTAAAATTCAAATTTGACTATGTTTTATCTATCAACACTAATTAACAACCTCTGTAAAAAGAATAAATATTATTCATTGTAATAAATATATTCATTCATTGATTAATAAATTTGCCTTTTTTTCATTATCAGTAGTGGTCCTTTTATTGAATGTTTTGAGTCCCCAATTTTGCTTTGTAAGCAGCATTTACATCAAACCATTTAAATATTAGGAGTCCTTAGGAAGGGAAGTAATTTAGATCACATAATATGAAAATAATGGATGATGTTTTAAATATTATTTTGTTATTTAGAGGCACTTCTTTGCCCAAAATCAATCTTAGCAGTATCTTCTAAGCCTTCCAACTGTTAAAATCCTAGAAAAATAATGTATATGATTATGTACATAATTGCTGATGACCTTAAAGGAGAAGAAAATAGTAAATCTTTCTTGCAACTCTTTTACTTTTATTATTCTTAAAATAATCAATTTTAATGTGTTCTAAATTCCTATTCATGTCTGTATAAATGTTACATATTTTAGAAAATAATCATTCACAGCTCACCTTCATTAAGAGGGCTTTTGATACTAAAATATACTTTAATAAGACAAAAATTCAAATCCATATGATACTCTTTCTGAAGGAAAACAGAATTTTTGGCCTTAACATATTTTATCATTTTTGTATTTAAAGTAATTTATATAATGTATACCACACTTTTAATAGGTATTTTAAGAAAGGTGATAGCAATAACCATTCTGATAGGGATAAGATAATATCCCATTGTGGTTTTAATGTGAATTTCCCTGATGATTAGTGATGTTGAGTATTTCTTCACATTTTTTGGCCATTCCTCTATTCTTCTTTTGGAAAATTGTTCATGTCATTTGCCCACCTTTCATGAAGTTGTGTTTTTCTTGCTGATTTGTTTGAATTTTTTGCAGATTAGTCCTCTATTGAATGTATAGTTTGTGAATATTTTCTCCTATTCTGCATGTTGTCAATGTGCTCTGTTGAGTATTTCTTTTGCTATGCAGAAGCTACTCAATTTAATCAGGTCTAATTAATTTATTTTTCATTGTTGCTTTATTAGCCTGTGGGGTCTTAGTCATAAAGTCTTTACTTAGGGTTTTGCTGATATCTAGAAGACTTTTTCCTGTAGTTGCTTCCATAATTTTTATGGTTTCATCTATTACACTTAAGTCTTTTATCCATCTTGAATTAATTTTTGTATATGCTAAAAAGGAGGGAGTCCTGTTTCTTTCTTCTATGTGCGGTTAACCAGTTTCACCAGCACCATTTATTGAAAAACTTTCTTTCCTCAGTGCATGTTGTTGTGTGCTTTGACGAAGAGCGATTAGTTGTAGGTAGGTGCTAGTATATCTGAGTTCTCTGTTCTGTTCAATTGGTTTATGTCTCTACTTTTTTACTACTGCCATGCTCTTTTGATTACTATTACTTTGTGGTATATTTTAAAGTCAGATAATGTAATGCCCTCAGATTTATTTGTTTTTATTTAAGATTGCTTTGACTGTTTGGGTTCTTTTTGGGTTTCAAATGAAGTGTAGAATTATTTTTTTCTAGATCTGTAAATATGATGTTGGTAATTTGATGGAGATTGTGTTGAATCTACAGATTCACTTTGGACAGTAGAGACACTTAATGTTAATTCTTCCAATCCATTAACATGAAATGTTATTACATTTACTTGTGTCATCTGTGATTTCTTTCATTATTATTTTCTAGTTCTCCTAGTAGATATCCTTTACCTCCTGGGTTAACTATATTCCAAAGTATTTTATTTCTTGGTAGCTATTGTGAAGGATATTAAATAGTTGATTTGACTCTCAACTTGACTATTATTGGTATATAGAAACACTACTGATTTTTATACAATGATTTGGTAACCTGAGATTTACTGAGTTTATTTACCAAATATGGAAATATTTTGGTAGAATCTTTGGGAATCTCTAAATACAAGATCATATTTCCAAAGAAAGTTAAAAAAAAAAAAATGGATTCTGGTGAGGATACAGAGAAAAAGAAATATTTACATGCCATTGGTAGAACAGATCAGTACAATGTCTATGGTAAACAGTATGAAGATTCCTAAAAAAAAAAAAAAGAAAAGAAAAGAAAGATATGGACTTATTGTTCAACCCAGAAATGCTACTTCTGGATATATACCCAAAGGAAAAGAATTATTTTTATAAAAAGACTTTATTTTATAAGAAAACAGAAAGAAAGAAGGAAGGAAGGGAAGGAAGGAAGGAAGGAAGGAAGGAAGGAAGGAAGGAAAGAAAGAAAAGAGAAGAAAATTTGCTCTTACTTTAATATTTAGTGATTTTGATTCCTGAGAAAGGAAAAACAAACACCAAATGTAATCTAATAACTGGGAGCTAATTGATGGGCACATTCAGGAACAAAAGATGTAAAGGTCATAAGAAATCAAGAAAGGAAGGCAGGGATCGGGGAGAAACCAACCTAGCAGATACAAGGAACAGTTATGAAGGTGCTGAACACACTGAAAGCCTTGACTTAAGCATTATACAAGGTATCCAAGTAACATAAACATTTGTACCCTCTTAATATTTTGAAATTTTGATAAAGGTGATATTAAGTATGTAGAGAAAGGTGATATTAGGTATGTAAAAAATGGGACTTTTGTTATACATAAATAAAACAATATAAAGTTGTTTTTATTTTTAAAACTACTGTCTTATATTCCAAAACAAGCAAAAAATGAAGACGAAGATATCCAGAGTTTAGAAATCGCAAAAAGAATGCAACAAGAATGCAACAAGAAAAAGAAAATTTAATATTATTTTAATATGTAGTTATTTTAATATTTGTTATTATTAAAATAATATTATTTTATAATTCACTATGTATGGTAATTCACCAAAGTGTACATATATGCCTTCGAACTGACCTTAGTATCTCTTCTGTTTCTTTTTTTTTTGCAGTAGGTAAAGGCTATGTCTTTCTATAAGCAAAATATGCTTTTCATAAATGCTTTTTCCTTCTCCAAAGTTCATTAGAACTATGTCTTCAAAGTCTCTGTTGCAGTGTCAGATATTTTAAACTAGATTTTTGTTGCTAGTTTCTACTTATTTACATTTGACTAGTAAATGTAAACAAGTGCATTTTGATTAGCAAATTATTAAACAAGGTGTTTTAAACTTGGTGAGCAACCACTTATTGTTACCAAAATAACTAATAGAAACGTTCAAGAACGTCTACTTTCCCTTTTGACGTTCAAAGTACTTAAATATTACTGAAGCCAGGGAGGGTGTCCATCATTCAAGCCCCATAGCAGTATCTGTAGAAAGTGAATTGTCCCAGGCACTTAATTAACTTAGCCTAGGGTTAAGAATAATCAAGCCATTCCTCTCTTTCTGTTACATAAAAATTTAATTTAAAGTAACCTTCAGAACTCAAACTATTTCAGAATGAGTAAACTCATGAAACAAATTCCAAGGTGAAATAAGTCAAATTTATATGATGTATGATATAAAAGGACAATTTTGAAAACATTACCTGTGAAACGTAGGAGATAAATCAGAAAATGTTAACAAATGCAAATCCATTTTTTAAATTATTAAACAAATTGTTATTGATTTAAATCAGCACAAAATGTTAGATAAGGGACTAAAATATCCTTGTGGAAACTAGAATATGGAAATTAAACTAAGAAAAGAAATTTATAATTCATAAATACCAATAAGGTCTATTTTATAATGTTAAGAGTGTAAAAATCAACAATAAAATAGTGAAATTTAGTTGCTAATCAAATGTAAATTTAATAAAAATAGAGAGATCAAAAATATCATTATAATGTAGAAACCTATTCTAGTATATTTTAGGGAACCATGTATTATTTAAAAACTTTTAACTTAGGAAATAAAAATCTACGCAGAAATATCATCATAGAAGGACTTCTTCTAAAAAAAGAAAAGCCAGCGATGAGTCCCTCTGAAGCCAGGACTAGGTGTCTTAGTCACTCTGGGCTGTTATCACAGTATAAATATCATGGAGTAGGTGGCTCAGAACATAATTATTTTTCACAGTTCTGAAGGCTGAAAATTCCAAGATCCATGGTGAGGGTTCTCTTTCTGGTTTGCAAAGGAACACCTGCTTGCTGTATTCTCAGGAAACAGCAAGAGAACTCTCATCTTTTATAAAGACAATAGTCTCATCAAGGAGGTTCCATCCTCATAACCTAAGCCTAATTACCTTCCAAAGAACTCACCTCCTTATACTGCTACATTAAGGGTTAGGCTTTCAATGTTTCGATATTGTGGGTACACAAACATTAAGTTTGTTATTTAGCACAACAAAAATATTTCCTTCTCTTAAGTTTAGTCCTCTATTATAAAATAAATTTTGAGCTGAGGCAGTTATGTACAGATTATAAATTTGTTTAAGAAGCTGGCATAATACTAATCCCAGAATGCATGTATACAAAATTTAAAAAGCATAGAATAAATGTCCTTCTTTATTAATAAATTAAAAAATCTAAATAATCTCATAGCATATTTAATATGAAGTATTTTAAAATAGAAATGTAAGAAGATTAAATATTCTTTATTGTATAAAGGTGAAGATTATTAGCTATCATAAGATCTATTAATTTATTTTCTTTGCTTTTTTACTTTATTTTATTTTTAGAAAGAATTTCACTTTGTCATCTTTGGTAGAGTGCTGTGGTGTCATAGCTCACAGCAACCTCAAACTCTTGACTCAAGTGATTCTCTTGCCTCAGTCTTCCAAGTAGCTGGGACTACAGACACCTGTCACAACGCCTGGCTAGTTTTAGAGACAGGGTCTTTGTCACAACGCCTGGCTAGTTTTAGAGACAGGGTCTTGCTCTGGCTCAGGCTTGTCTTGAACTCATGAGCTCAAGCAACCTGCCTACCTTGTCCTCCCAGAGTGCTAAGATTACAGGCATGAGCCACAAGGAGGGCCTGTTAATTTATTTTAACATATCAATGGGCACATGAAAAGCAATTGTCTCCTTCTGATTAAACATGTTAAATAAAATTGATTTATAAACTAATAGCCTAAGATATTTCTATAGGTAGTTCTCCAACATCATTCCTGACAAAATACTGAAAATTAAGAATTATTTAACTCACCTACATTATTCAACCACATTGTGAAAATTCGAAAACATTATATTTAAGGAGATTTTTAAAATAAAAACGTGTGTCTATATACATATGACAGTCTATTCCACCCCACTGAAAAGTGGAAAAATATTAATAAGTTAATAGGAATTCTGAGGAATTGACCAAGACACCATGAAGTATCTCAGCACCACTAGTAATTAGGAAATGCAAATTAGAATCGTAACTTATGTTGACAAAATTGGAAATCTAACAATAACACTGAAATCTATAAAAAGGCGTGATGTTAGAGACTCCATAACTTCTCATGGAAATGTAATTTACACAAGCCTTTTGGAGAATTGAATGGTAGTATCTAGTACAGTTGACATGTATTACCCTGATGAGGATATAGATCCTGGGGCTTCCTAGAGATTAAAAAAACATCACTGGCTTCAATAAGAGTGCTTATTTCTCTCTCATATTAGCAATCGAGGCATAAGCAGAATCCGGATGGCAGAGTCTCTTACGTTGCCAGCACCTTCACAGAGATGCCAGCATTTCATGTTCCAAGACGAGGAAGATTTGGAACCAACACTTTGAAATCTTTGGCAAACATTTCCTTATGGTATTTTATTTTATTTTATTTTTTAAATGTTTGGGATTCATTGAGGGGTACAAAGAATTAGGATACTGATTGCATTTGTTAGGTAAAGTTCCTTTTATAATTGTGTCCTACCCCCCAACACTGTGACCCCCCATCTTCCTCCCTCCTCCCATCTCCCTGCTCCTTCCCACCAAGTATTAGATCATCTTCTGCTTTATGGCATTTTAGACAGTAACATCATATTCATAAAAAAATTAACATATTACTTTAATGGTAACTCTGACCCACATTCCAGAATTTGACTTCATTAGAAGGAAGTTGTCACCTTTTCTTAACTTATAAAATAAAATGAAAAAATAATCCAAAATCAGTTAGGCAAAGATTTATTTATGAATTCAATTATTTAGATTCCATTTCTGTCTGCCAATATCATATGTACATATTCTTAACCACCAGTATTATTAATTCATTCTCTAAGTCTCTATTTACATTTTGCTTTAATAGCTAGCAATTTAGGCTCTCCATTTTAAATTTCCCTTAAGTAATGAATATTAAAAATGCTGAATCATGAAGTTGGTGTTGTATGAAATGTTAATTATATTAGAAAAATTAATATTATATTTTGAATATAATTACACTATTAATTTCCCAGAGTTCTTTAATTTTAATACTAATTTAAAACCTTTGTTTCAGATGTTATTGCAGTTTGCATATCACCAAGTATAAGAACCATTGGCTGTATTTTGATGTACGTTGAACCATTTCTATTTGAACTATTTTAGTATGGGTTCTAAACAACTAGTTTATATCTTCAGATCAAGAGTTTGTTTGAAAATATGTAAATCATATTTAATAGGTAATGTATCACAATTATATTTTGATATATTTGTATTTAAATAATGTATATTACTTTTAATACTGTCTAAACATTGTAAATATACATTTGTATCATAAAAATATTCTTTTTATATAATGCACTTTTAAAAGTTAAAAGAAATTTAACAAGTGATCAATTCTTATACTATTTAAAGTGATTGTATTCTATAAACATTTTATATCACTGTTCATTAAATTAATGTCAAATGAACTTTGAACTAATACGATTCAGATGTGTCATTTTTTACAGATGGTATATATAAGAAAACAAAAGCCTTTTCTGCACAGTCAGAGAATTTTTTTAATTGGATTTTTGGATTTAAATAAGTAATTGATTTCTCTTTCACTTAAATTATTAAATTCTATAAAACATTATAGCCTGACAAGGTCAGAAAAAGAAAGTAAATACTTTTTAGTGGTTTTTAAATTTTAAATAAATATTTAATATCAATAATATGTGAAGAATTCTTCCATTTGTTTTGAAGGAGAAGTGTATGTGTCCAACTCCAGCTTAGGATTTGCTCAATAATGAGATTCAGGAGTATCTGGCTTTGGTGAACTTGGGTCGCTGTACCTGGAGAGTAAGAGACATTGCACAGAAAACATCAAGTTGAAGATAAAAATATCTGAGTATTTATAGGGGCAAGAATAACTTGAATAAAGTCTAGCAATCAAAGTCAAGCACAGACTTATGTGAAGGGCAGTAGTGAAGCTACAAATAGTAAATATGTCCATGTGACTAAAATAGTTGCAAAGCACTGTGACCCCAAAAACCCAGCACTACTTGGGTACTCAGAACGTGAATTTAGGAATGAATAATGTATCCTTTGCCATAACAGAAAGTCATGCGTGCACACAAACGTGTGTTTCTGTATGTATATGTATCAACATATGTAGCTGTGTACACACATACAGTAAGAGGAAGCGTTAGTTTAAACAATTTATAGAAAGTCCGGTTGTAACAAAAAGGGCAAAATCACTTTTCTGTTGTTAAAGGGCTGCCAAATGTGATCGCAGATACTGCCTTGTGCTGGCTAGTGGCTCTTGTGCCTTCATAGACCAGAAAAAGTTCTTAAAGGCAGATGTAAATAAAAGTAATTAGAGAAAACTAGGAAGGAAGCAAACCATAACATATAGTCGTTGAAAAAACTTGCTCAGGAAAAATTCGACTCCCCAGAATGATTCTAAGATTTTGGTATTCACGCAATAGAGAACAAGTTACCAACCTAGAGAAGCTTTTTTTCTTTTTCCTATTCTTCCCCCACTCCCATTACCCTAGTTATGACCTTTTTTTTCTGCAATGGAAATGAAAACAGTATAAAAATCATAGCTTTGATCATAAGCACAGGGCTGATAAAGTGGCTGCCATGTTTATGGGGAAGAGTTGTTAATGACATTTTTGTCTTGTATCTTGTATTTTACCTGACAAACAAGGGAAAATATAATATAATAGTTGAGAGTTGGAAAGGAGACCTTTGTAATAGTCCCATCTTGTGAAACGTGGAGGGAGGGTAATGGGTGGGGCCACACCTACCTGCATCTTAGAATGGGTACAGGCAAAACTTACTAAAGGCAGAATACAAGTGTCTACATACAGTAACTAAGAAAAGGCCATGAAAGCTACTTTGAACAGTTTGATGAGAATATTTCAGATTGTATATGAAGCCCGCACATTTTACCCCTTGATTGCACTAATGTACACAGCTATGATTTAACAACAAAAATAAATAAATTAAAAAATTTTTTAAAATAAAATAAAATAAAATAAAAAAGTTTGGAGAAACAATTCTGCTCTGTTACACACATAGAAGGTAGAGAAAAAAGATTTTTATCTCTATCTGAGATGTAGAAAGCTAATTCTGATAACGTGTAATGTTTCTGACATAAGTTTTTTGTTTGAATTCATAATATTCCTGTGACATAGGAGATCTCAAGAAAGTAAACTAAAATTAAAACTTATCTGTAGGGATATGATATTCTTGCATGTGGAGAAGAGAGACAGAAATTATTCTGGAGGAAAACACATTCAAACCAAGCTGCACAGAATTCCCAAGGAAGCCTCTGCTTTGAGTTAGATTACAAATAAACATAAAAACTGCAGAAGGAAAATATTTACTATTGAGTAAACTTGCAGGTTAAATGTATTATGTGCTTTCAGATTGATAGACTCAATGAAATAAGTGAAGATAATTGAAAAGCAAAGTCTATAAGAGAGACAAGACCTTATGTAATAGAAAAAGAAAAAAAATTGAAAAGTTACCAATTAACATCAACCTAAATCACTTACTGAAAGATATAAAAACAGAAGTTAAAAATTGGAAAGTCGTGTTCTTCTTAAATACAGGGCTCAAAAGCCTAATGATGTTAATCTTCTTAGGTTGATTTCTAAATGTCATGTTTTCTGTAAAAAATACTACTACATTTTTTTTACTGACAGATTCTTGTGTCATATGGAAAAACAAACAAAAATAACAAAGAAAAATTTTTAGTAAAGTGTATGACTAACATACGCTGTACCTGATATACAAATTTAAAGCCTCAAAAATTAATATTGTATAGTGTTGGCAGGTAAACCAATATAATAGAAAAAGTTAAGAAATAAACCAAAATAGATATGTGGGTTTAGTAGTTGATGAAGTCAGCATCTAATGTAGATGATGGTATAATGTTTAATATATAATTCCGGACAACTGACCAGGCCTGTGAAAAGAGATACTACGTGAATCGTATTTTTAACATACAAAATACTTTTCTTTGAAGAATGGAAATATATTCTGAATATTTGTAACCGCAATCCTGTATTCAAGTGGGCTTTAGAATAAATTTACATGACTCATGTCATCTGAAAAACAAATCCATACACTAAAAAATCATGCTATTCCCCTATTAACTATTTTCCAGTCTCATGGAGGTTTCTCTCTTTCTTTTTTCTTTCTTCTTTTTTTTAATGAAGAATCAGACTGCTATCCTAACAAGCAATGGGTGATCTTAGAGGCCGAGAAGTGATGTGTGTAGATGTACACATATATACTCTGATATTTTAAAACACTCAAGTAAGAATTACACATTAATATGATTACTATAGCTAACAATTTTTAATTCATTCATTCATCCCTATATTTGACTTTCAAATTACACAAAAAAACAAGGAATAGAGAAACAAGTTTAATAACATTACAACGAAGCAATTAATAGATGCAGAGCAAAAGAAAATTACTTAGAAAAATTAAACTAGAAGTGTCTTTACTGTCAAAGAAAGGTTAAGTGATTTCATATAACATGCAGTTTAGCACTATATGCTATTTGGTAAAGCATCTATAAGGATGGTGTGTGTGTATAAGATATATAGAAATAATCACTAATATGTTAACAGAAGTTAATATTTGTATATATGTATCTATATTTTTTTTTGTACATTCTAATTTTGTGCAATGAATTTCTTCTGTTGTAAAATCATATTTAAAAATACACTAAAGACAATTTAATTTGCATGTCTTTAAAAGTATGGTAAATGAAATAAGTTAGAAACAGAAAATTAAATACCACATGTTCTCACTCATATGTGGAAACTAAAAAAAGTTGATCTCATAAAAGTAAAAAGTAGAACAGAAAATACAAGAGGCTGGACAGGGTACAAGGAATGCAGGGATTAAGAAAGATTTGATAAAAGGCATAAAATTATACCTACAATAGAATGAATTTAAGTTCTAGGTCTAGACCACTGTAGGATGACAATAATTAACAATTATATATCATCTCAAACAGCCAGAATAACACTGAGCATTCACAACACGAATAAGATGATGTATATGCTAATTACCCTGATCTGATCACTGTGTGTATTACATGTATTGAAATACCGCCAGGTACTACATAAATTTCTACAATTTTTATGTGTTGACTAAAAAATAAAAATAAATACAATTAGAAAAAAAAATTAAATAGAGATAACTAATATATCATGAGAAAAATAGCAGACAAGACCAAAAAGAATTTAAGTCTCATAAGCAGCGATGTGGAGCTGGAGACTGCCTGCAATGCTCTCCTTTCACAAATTCCAATAGAATATCTGCTCATCCTCTTTTGTTCTACCTACGGTGCAGTCTCAACAGCCATTAATATCTTCCCTATTTGTGTAATTTCGTCATTTCAGGAATGTTATATAAATGGAAATATAAAGTAAGTAATATTTTAGGATGGACTTTGTTTTTACGCAGTGTTTATTTGGGGGGGGGCTATTTCTGAAGGTATCTGGTGCTTTATTCTGTGGATCTGTATGTACTTGTTCCATTACCACACTGTAGAGCGTGTTAATTACTGTATTTTAAACCTCCATGTTGGATGGAGTGATTCCTTCACTTTATTCTCCTTTTGCATTATAGTTTTAGCTATTCTAGGTATTTTGCTTTTGTATATAGATTTTAGAACAAACTTATCTAAGTCTACAAATATATGTATGGTGTATTGTTTGTGCTATTCAGTTCCTCCTTGATTTCTTTTATCACTGTTTTGTCATGGAAATATTCCTTTGTATATTTTGTTAGAATTGCACTAAGGTATTTCATTTTCTTTGGAGCAATTATAAATGTTATTACCATATTCGCCGTGTATATGTTCTCCCATGTATAAAGTGCACTGATGTTTTTGGCCCAAACTTTCTGGGAAAAAAATTTTCTTTTTTCATTTTAATTTTTTTTAAGGAGAGCAGAAGTGGCCATGCAGTGGCTCCTGTTTGCCTGGCAAGAGGGATGAGGCGCAGAGCTGGCCTGGCAGAGAAGCCAGGAGCGACCTTGGGTGGCAGGGGAGAGCGGTCTGGATAACCTGAGGACCCAGCCTCCACCAACTGTCCCCTCCCAGACCACATTCAGCCCCACATTCTCTCATTTTCTGCTCCCACCCATGTCTGTCAGTGGGAACCCTGACCGGCTTATTTCCCAGGAAGCTGGTGCAGGGCCTGTCTGCCCTGGGCTTCTGCAGGCAGATTCTCGCCCTTTCCAGGCTGCGTCAGGAAAGAGCAGCCTCTACCATTGGAAGTCCGGGCAGGCAGCGCCGGTCCTGACCCTCACACCAGCCTTCCAGGAAATAAGCCCAGTAGGGTTTTCAGCAGAGCAGCCCTGCCCATGTTTGCACAAACAGACATGGGTTGGAATGGGAAAGAAGAGGACGTGGGGACAAGGGTGAGCTAGGAGAAGAGAACCGGAAAGTGTTGGGCACGCAGCTCGTCCAGACCACTCTCACCTGCTCCCCGGCCTCCTAGATGGCTTCTCTGCAGGGACGGGTCTGCACCTCTCGTGGTAAAAGGAGGCCCCACTGTGTAGCCACTTCTGCCCTCCTTTGCCAACGTCCTGATGCCAAGAGTAGCTTCGCTGTCAGATGCGTGTCCAATTCCACCATGGCAGCAGTGGCAGGATGCGGTGGGATCAGTCCTCACTGCACCTGCGGTGGTGGGACCCGTGATGCGCCTGCAGTGGTAGGATCAGTCCGCTGCACCGGCGGTGGTGGGATCTACAATGCACCTGCGGTGGTGGGATCTACAATGCAGCTGCTGTGGTGGGATTAGTCCGACATGCACCTGCGGTGGTGGGATCAGTCTGCAATGCACCTGTGGTCCTGCGATCAGTCGTGATGCACCTGCGGTGGTGGGATCAGTCCGCCAAGCACCTGCGGTGGTGGGATCAGTCCGCCATGCACCTGCCGTGGTGGGGGGGGATCTGCAATGCACCTGCGGTGCTGCCGAGAGAGGGGGCAGCCTGGGCGCGAGGTAGCCTGGAGGAAGCATGATTGCCATATTCTGGGGTGTTATTTTGCATAAAGATATAGTTATTGCTTTCTAGAATTACACTTTTAACACATAAACAAAAATAAAAGAATTAAAAACATTTTTACAAATAAGGAATTATTACTACCCATAATGTGCATCATTTTTTACTGAAAATTTTGGGGAAAAAGGCAGATATTATACATAATTTGATATTATACATATCAAAATACAGTCTATTAATAATTTTTATTTCATTTGCTACTATAAAATGTTTGATTTCCAGGGTTTTAATCTTGTTACTTTGACCTTGCAGAGCTTGCATATTAGTTCTGAGAAGTTTTTGGTCAATTCCTTCAGATTTTCTATATAGGGAATAATGTCATTGGCAAACAGAGACAGTTTTTAATTTCTCTCGTCCTAACGTGTATGTTTTTTATCAGCTGTTTTTTCTTCGTTTGGTATACTGACTAGAAATTTTTAAACTATTTCGAATAATAGTGGTAAGAGCTGACATCCCTGCCTTATTCCTGATCTTAAGGTGAAAACACTTAGTTTTCATCCATAAGTATGATTTTCACTGTAGATTTTTATACTACCGATTCTTTGTCAAGTTGAGATAGTCCCCTATAATCCTAACTCACTGAAAGCTTTTATTACGAATGGATGTTGGATTTTATCCAATGCTTGTTCCAAATCAATTGATAGGATAAGATTTTTCTTTACTCTGTTGACAGAGGATTCTATTGATTGATTTTTGAATGTTGAACCATACACACGTGCAAGAAATAAATGATTCTTCTTGATATTGTATAAGTTTTTTTATATATTACCAGATTTAGTTCTATAACTTAAAAAATGTCATCTCAAAATCATGTTTGTACAGGTTCAAAAGTTTCAGAAAACATGTAAATGTATTATTCTGTTTTGAATATTTTTTATTCAATAAAAATTTTTATTCTGGATTTTTATAATTAGCAGGGGGGTTGTCCATGTTTAAGGTACATTTTAGACTAAATCTTTGTCATATGTCACTACTGTGTTTTCTGGATTTCTTTGTGGAAAGATAACACATTGTTTTACCTCATGCCTGAAGTAATTAAAGACACTTTTTGCAGCCTTTTTGCTGTTTCTTCCTCTCCTTCTCTCTGTCCCCTTTTCAGTTATTTATTTTGTTCAAATTACCTTTGATAAGGCTCAGAGCACATGTAAGATCATCTCCTGAGTAAGTGGGAAGTACAAATAACCATTTAAAGTTAACGCATATCAAGAGGTAAATCTGCTTGTCTTTGCAAAATACGTTCTCTTTTATTTGACAATATTTGTATCTATTATCAGATTGCTGACTGCCAACAGGATGGCCCAGGGAGAATAAGGGAATAAAACAGAAAATATATGAGAAGAGACGAAAAGGCATAAAGATATTAATAGATCTGAAATAAAATATCCCTTCCTTTCAGTCTTGTTTGAGCTACTGTCTACAAGAGTATAAATTATGGTTTAGACAGAAGTTGCAGAGATTTTCATCTTGCTTTGAAAGTACCTTCACTTCCCCAAAGAAATTCTGGCATCAATTCTTCAGCAAAGACTAAATATGTGCCGAGTGTGAAAACAAAACTACTTTTCAACTCTTTGAGTTGAAATGTCTGAACAATTTCTTAAAGTTCACTCTTAGATAACTCAAAATGACTTAATGGAATTTTACTAACCTTTTAAAATACTGTACCTTGAAGTTGAGAGCAAGAAGGAGAAATTTTGGCTGAAAGGGTACTATTTCTAGAAGAGCAGAAATGCTTGAAAGTAAGGGCTCTAAAATCATGTGAATGGCTGTTTTCTTTTTCAAAAATAGATACAAATTCCTTTTCAGAAATATAATTGTTCATTGATTGGATCCAAAATTATATAATTAAACATTTTTGTTCTTACATAATATGTTCTTCATACTTTTGAGCCTTAATAAATGGTTTATTAATCATTTCAGATATCACAATAAATGAATGACAATGGTTCAGTGTAATGATTTCCACTGCAATTATATCCGAGGATTAACTCTAAATAGAATATTTTTTAAGAAGAGGGCAATTCTTATTACTATACCTAAGTGTTATGTATTTTTACATATGATATAACGATATATAATCACACACTGCATTTTGGTTGACAATGGACCACATATGCAACAGTGATTCCACACAATCATAATACAGCTGAGAAACTCTTATGGCCCAATGACATTGTAGTGATCATAGTGTCATAGAGAAATTTTTTAAAGATAAATTTTGTGTACCTTAATGTACTGTGTTTATTACCACTCACTCACTGAATAACTCAGAGCGACTTCTAGTCATGTAAGATTCGTTCACAGTAAATACCCTATACTGGTGTACCATTGTTATCTTTGATACCATATTCATTCATGGAAAGTACCCTATACTGGTATGCCATTTTTTAAAATTTTTTGTCCAGATATGTTTAGATACACAAATATCATTGTACGAAAATTGCCTACGATATTCAGTACAGGAATGTGCTAATAAGCTTAAGCTTAAGAGCAATGTATATACCTTATAGCCTAGGAGGAATATAGTAGGCACTACCATAGCATTGGCACAATGATGAAATCACCCAGTGATGCATTTCTCAGAGAAGAGTCCCTTCATAAAGTAGCAAATGACTGTATTATTGCTAGGAGTAATACTATTCATTTAGGACATATGACTAATATGGATTTGATAGAATTATTTCTCATTATTACACTAGTAACTAAAAATATTGTGTAACATATTATAAATATGTAGTTAGAACTCAAAACGTTATGGTACAATCTTTAATAATCTTACTATATTCACATTTATTTGTAAATATACATTATGCAATTAATTTTTTTCCATGCAAGATAATATCATTGCCTAGCGACTCTTGGTTGAAAGTGGGAGTAGAGAAATGGAAGATATTTACATGATCATTGATACTTTCATTTGTCCGTCATGGTTGTCAAGAACTTTCTGCAAATTTGAACTTTTTGTTGTAAGATATTTTTAATTCAATGTATTTTGAAAAGATAGAAATAGATGGAACTTGAGTGTAAAAATGTATATATATTTCCTAAAGTATATTTAAGGATAGAACCAAGAATTAAGAGGACCCAAGAAAAAAATATATAGAAAACCAACAGATAGGGAATTAAGGCATGTACTTTTCTTTTTCCATGTATTGTATTTATATCACTAAAATAATTGAATATTCTTACTTATATGATCATACCTTCACAATCCTGTGTAATAAAAGAAAACTAAGTAAATTCCAGGTCAATCTAATTTAAAATAAGTCTAACATTGATTAAATATCATAATTCTATTAAAAATTGAAACTAGTCAAATATTTCATTTAATAAAAACTACAGTTTGGCAACACATTTAGGATCACCTGGGTAATTCCTCCAAGTTCCTTATCATACCGAGTTCAAGTTTTAAAGTCTGATTTACCTAGCATTTGAAGAAAATATTCATTATTATCTAGTTTTTTTCCAAACACTTTTCTTCTATTTTATTTATTTGCTTATTTATTTTGTGTGTGTGGTTTTTGGACGAGGCTGGGTTTGAACCCACCACCTCCAGCATATGGGACCGGTACCCTTCCCCTTTGAGCCACAGGCACCGCCCAACACTTTTCTTCTAATTCTGACCTGCTTCTCATACTTCAGCAACCTTCAGACTATACCCTCTTTCTTTAGACATTTTATTCCTGAACCACCTCATAACCATCATCTTTCATGGTATTCTCTTAACTTAGGGCCAGCATTCACTGAATCAAGCCCCCATTATGAACATCTTATCTATTCAGTGACATGCTAGAGCCAGTCCTGACTGGGTCATAAGACCCAGCTTGGGTATTTCTTCTTGTTTCTCTATTTGGTCATATAAAATTGAAAACTTGAGACTGGCCATGATGAAAAAAATTATCTCATAGAATCAGCAGATGGTATAAACCTGAGATTTCCCCCATCCTCCCTGGTGAAGTAGGTCTTAAACATTTACAGCACGTCATCCTTATAGCTCTTCATTAACTGATCCTACTACATTCATATCTAAAGGTGAAGACAGTTTAGCTCTTGGTGTCTAACTCCTTTATCATTTACAATTTGGGAAATCAAATTATGTTCAACTATGCAGTCCGTTCCTTGTTTTTGTCACATTGCTGTGCAAACCACAGCCACTTCCATTCCAGTGTTTGTACTGTTCTTTCCCCAGTCTAAAGAATTTTATATTTAGGCATACAGAAATGACTCGGCAAAGTGAGCATGCCTGTAATCATGGCACATAGGGAGGGCAACATGGGAGGAGCTCTTGAGTCCAGAGGTTTGAGAATAGCGTGGGGCAACATAGCAAAATACCATTTCTACAAAAATTGAAAAAGATAAGGTAGCTGCCATGCTGTGTTCCCAATTCTTGAGAAGGTTACAGACAGAGGATTGCTTGAGCCCAAGAATTCCAGGCTGCAGTGAGCTGTGCTGGTGCCACTTTTCTCCAGTCTGAGGTCAAAAGTGACACCATATGTCAAAAACAAACAAACAAACATACATGGGTCTACATGTATGCACTATTTCTTCATCATTATTCATCTATACCTGCTAAAAGATATGACAAATACTTTGAAAATGAAAGTTATGTTTATATATTTTTCTTTGCACTCTAAAATATAGAATATATTGTTGTATATGTGAAATTTTGTAATGAGCTTTAAGCAAATTATGATAACATTTTAATCAATAGAGATATAGAAAAAGAATAAAAGAATATATAAAGCCTACACATATGTGTTCACATCCACACATGCATACATTCCAGTCTACATGACAATATAGTAGCAAAATCTGAGATTAAGTGATTAAAATAGAGTTTCAATCACTGCTGTATTACATACTAACATAAACGCTGAAGGTACTCTGTTCTACTTTATTGTGAAATAGAAATAGGGTGATTGTGAAGAACAAATATGAAAATATATGTAAATTTCCTATGTGCTATAATACTATCTAGCATATGATCATTTCAAAATCATTGTTATTATTCCTCTAACAATCAACAGTTCAGTGCATCACTCTTCCAACTAACATAAAAGATGCAATTGAAAAAAATGTCAGCTTTTAGAAGGTTTTTAAGATTTATGCAAACATTCTCCAGGCTTTGCAACTTTATCTTTTTGATCATTTAAGTTTTTGGTTCTGTTAATAATAACCATGCCTGTTGTGAATCGCCACTATCCCCATCTAGAACAGGTATGAAAGATTTTAATTCCAACAAATAAACTCAAAAGAAGGAATAGGTGGAAACAGCCTGTTATCCTTGTGAACCCAGGAATCTGAAAGTGATAATTAACCAATATCGTAATCCAGTTATGTACATATATTTCTCAAGACATGTGCTAACAAGAAATCTTGTATAGAATGTGTTGAATTCAACCTCATGTTCTTACCAGTTCTTCAAAATGATTACTGTTACATACACTTAGATTAGCGTTGTCAGTAACTCTTAAAAACTCAGAACATTTTCACATACTAAAAATCTGTTATTTTGCTATAACCTCTCTGTGAATAATATAATCATTTTTCTTATACAAGAAAAGAAATTTGGTGCATGAGAGCTTTAGGGGCAGGAGTAGATAAGAACTGAACTATCTTTTCTTTTGTGTTTTTGCCTTGATATTTATTTTAAAATTCAGGTTTGAAGGGGATAATTGATCTCTTTTTCTTTCCACATAACCAATTTTGACTTGAATAAAGAGCCCATTCAAATTCCACGTATGCATTCTGACATCAATTGCTAATGGATATTCTCTGCGTAGCCTTGGCACAATGACAATTTAATTTTCACAGAGGCAAGCAAATACCCAAGCTTGTCGTACAAACATCCAGGCTTCTCATCAGCTGGTTCTTTGGGGTTGAGACATATTACAGAAAACATTTTATCTTGCATACCAGATGCTGTCTCCTACAGATACATGACAGCACCATTTCTTCAACTCAAAAGACAGTTCCAGGTCCCAAAATATCCTCCTGGCTCTATATCATCTTTAGTAAATGTTTTTCTTTTAGGTGTAGAACCTTAAATGGTTAATCAATCTCCGAATGTTTACGCTGGAACATTGTCACCTGATATGAATTATCAGTCCTTACACCTAAATGAGGGAAAGGACACACGCATTTATAACTTTCCCATTTGGGGTATACACATTTACCTGAGCTTCATCGTCTGGCCCCAAAGGGGCATTTGCCTGTGTTCTTCCCTTATTTTTATTTTGATAAGAACACAACACAAGGCATGTAAATGATACAATAAAGAGTCTCCTAAACAGTTTAGGTTAAATGTAATACTGAAGTGTATACCAGAAATGTGTTAAATCTGAAAATCCCCTGAATTCCCTGAGGCAAATCCAGATTTGCCTAAAAGTTCAAAGGTCAGGCTTCCTCTTATTCAGGTGAAAGTGTTTCAACTGGGACATTTCCAGCAGAGAGTAGAATTGTTTCTACAATGTAGTATCTTGGGAGATATTTTTGAAACAGTGGACTGAAATTCCCCTTTTTTATTGCCCAAGAATTTCCTTTACACATTTATTTTAATCCCCTTTATTTATTTCAATCTGAAAATAAAAATGATAGAAAGAAATTCAGCAGCAGCCCACCTTGCTTTTCCCAGCAAAGGCAAATATTTGGAGCTACGTAACATTCCAAAATATGATTTCAAAAAAAAAAACAAAAAAACTGTTTCTGATAAAAAAAATAATTTGAAGATTAAAACCATTTTCCAAATAGAAAACATAAACCAAAACTTTAAATAACCTTTTACGTATATCCCATTTCAATTTTAAAAATGATCTACAATTGATGAATCAATACAATTAAGATTGTTTGGGGTGTGTATACTCATTGGAAGATCCAGAAATGCAAATGTGAGCTTATTTGATATTGATTTATCAAGTCTTTATGGATTCCAAGTGTCATTTTCATTTGATAAGTTGCTGCTTGAGATAACATAGTGACACTTTCAAAAAAGGAAAACTATCTCTAGACAATTCTCATCCTGACATAGAAACATAGAACATAAAAAAGTTGACGCTTATCTAGAGATGACTATTCGTCTTGCCCTGTTTATTGAGCCCAGAGGATATGCCAGTCACTCCCTGCACCAGGTGCTACAGCTTTGTAATTGCAAACAGAAGATTTTCTACCCTCCTAGAACCTGTTGCACTTTACTGGGAAAGGTATGAGAAAGGGATAATTAAAAAACTAAATATGCATTGGGTTATATCATCATAAGTGCTATTGAGTAAAAGAAGACTCAATAGCAGGATATGAAGTTCTCTGGCAAATTTATAATTTACATAGAGTGATCCGGAAGGGTGATATTGATAAGATGGTAATAAAGGAGAGATAATGAAATAAAATAGTAAGCTCCGTGATATCTGAAGAGGACCACATGCCAAGCAAAGGAATTTGTTTTAAGATGAAGCACGGAGGCCAGCTGCAGCTGCAAGGAAGATGACAGAGAGAGAGGTTAAGAAGATCAGATCTGGGAAATAGTCAGGGTCTGCATGATATTGGGTCTTATGCTCCAGTTAAGACCATGGGTCAATGGTAATGGAAATGATATATTAATATCACATTAATATTAATTGATTAATCAATTAATATTAATATGATATATAATATAATAGCATTAGATGTGCTAATGTGGAATTCATTAATATTAATTGATTAATCAATTAATATTAATATGATATATAATATAATAGCATTAGATGTGCTAATGTGGAATTCATTCCGGGTTTAAAATGACAACAACAAAGACCCTTGTAAGCAAAGATCCAGAATCCTTTTGTAAATTATTACGAAATCCTTTTGTAAATTGTTACAATTCTTGACATGAAAACTGCACTCTGATGGAGGTGGGTATAAAATGGACAATGTCAGCACACTGGCCTGCTGTCTGCTGGGGGTGGTGGCAGCATTAGCAGTGCAAACCCTTAGTTGCAAGCACCATAGAGGCTGGAAGGGGAAGAAAGGGCAGGAGGTAGGAGGTAGGATGTGTTCCTGCCAAGTTCAGGAAGAATAACGAATCTCAGACTTATTGAATGGGGATCTGGAGACAAAGACCATATTGTTAAGTCTCAGGCTGTTACCTTATAAGATAGCATGTTAGAAAACAGGGACCCATGAATTTCACCACTATTGCAAATGCCATTCGAGTTCTTCATCTGTCAGCGCTTGTACCAAGAAATCATTTAATTCCTAGTGGTAATTTTTCATGGATAGCTCAACTTATGAAAATGAATGCCAGCTATGGCCGAGGAAAGAAGGCATATTTTTCATATTTTCATGCTAGAAATAAAGCTAGTCAATGCTAAGCTCTAACAAAACAGAAACAAACTTCCTGGGTATATAGAGCAGCTGTGATGTCGAAAGGCATGTGTCCTTTCAGCTGCATCCTTGCCGCGTCTGTTTACTGAGAATTCGCTTCTCAGTTTTCAGGATACTACGCTTCCCTATCACTTTTTAATACGATTCCTGTTGTTGGATTTTCCTGGCATGGACTGCTTTATTTCTTCCATGAATGTGCCAGACTTTATGGAGGACACCTCATTAAAAATTTCAACAATGACAATCAGGTAGTTTTTCAAACATGAATAAGAATATTTTATGAATTCAGTTCCTCTTCTACACCTAAGTCCACTTTGTAAATTGAAATTCAGTAAGAAGCATGAAAGGGAATTTTGTGGCTAACATTATGAAAATGTCTTTTACAAACAGTTCATTTGAAATCGAGCACTTTTCCTATTATAAAACTTTTATGATGTCACCAAGTCCTGGAAACTACCTCTGTGGGTGAATAAAGTTCAAAGCTATTATTACATTATTTTAAAAAATAATATCACATGTAATTTCAGGCTTAAATATTTTTGAAAATATTTTCCTTCCCCCTATTCAAAAACTAGCAGAAGAAAATAAATAACAAAGTGCAATACTCCATAGTTTACAGATACCACATGGTATTAATCCATTCACCTATGGGTGGGCACCTGAGTAGTTTTCACATCTTTGTGATTGTGAATTGTGCTACTATAAACGTTCTAGTGTTTTTTGTTGTTGTTGTTTCGTTGTTGCTGCTGTTTTTTTTTTTTTTTTTTTTTTTTTAATAAAATGACTTTTTCCCCCTTTGGGTAAAAATATCACAAGAATGGATAAACATACACCACATATACTCAATACTAAATTAGAAGGATTCAATCAACACTTTTGTGCATGTATCGAAGCAAAAATGAATGAAAGTAAAGCAGGTAGGGATGAATAAATTCACAGCTAAGAGTTCCAATGTGTACTATCTGGTGAAGAGCGTGCTTATAACTTTGACTCAATCTGTACAAAGCCAAATATGTCATCAGAACTGGTGTACTCTCATAATATTCTGAAATAAAATATAAAAAGGAAAAAAATTATAAGAGCATGACTAAATGAAAATGAAACAAAAAATTACAATCAACACAATGAAAAGTTGTTTCTTTGAAAAGATAAAGAAAATTGATAGAACACTAACTAGATTATCCAAAACAGAAGAGAGATGGTTCAAATTATCTTAATAAAAATGGAAAAGAAGATACCATGATTGATACTACAGAAGTACAGAAAATCATCCCAAGCCACTAGCAATACCTCTGTGCTCGTAATCTGAAAAATCTAGTGAAAATGGGAAAATTCTTGGAATCATGTAACCCCTCAATCTTGAATCAGAAAGATAAGAAATCCTGAGCATCTCAAAAACAAATAGAGAGATTGAGCTACTAATAAAAATATCTCTCCAAAGCCCAGGATGCAATAGACAGCCGAATTCTGTCATATCATTTACTAAAGTCAATCTAAATGTGATTAAAAAAATAAGCTTCAGCTTATAAAAATATTATGAATATGTATTTTATTCAATTGTTATATTAAAACAGAATAAGCACTGGTATCTTTTCATGTTGCAGGAGGGTAAAATATGACTGTAAGAACGGCGCTACTGTATTGACTTTTTTAATTTCATAGCTTTAGGGGGTACAAATGCAATTTTATTACAAGGACAGTGAAGTCAGGACTTTCAGTGTACCCAGATAGTGTACATTGTACCTGTTAAGTAATTTTCCTTCCTTTACCCATTGCCTGTATTAAGTTGAACCATATGATTCAACCACATTTGACTTATACCAAATAAAATTTAAAAACACTTTGATAAAAATAGAAGTTATGTGATAATACCTATCTTACACCTTTCAGTCTGAAATTCTGTTCAGAATAAGAAAAAGCCTTAAAAGCTAACCCAGGGATTTCCAGGTGTATTTTATAGTCAAAACTATATTTCTAAGGAGTCTTACCTCTAAGACTAAATATGTACAACAGATAAATGAAGACCTGCCACATTTCCCACAAGCCAGAAATCCTAGAGCCTTCACTACCAGGATTTCCTCTGTCTCTACCTGGTAATCACTGAAATGACTTAGGAAAGGCTATTTGAAACAATTATTTTAGTACATGCAACCAATTTTACAAACAGTAAGTGAGATTCCAAGGGGTAAATTCTCTAGACAAAATTTACAGGGCTTATCAATGGCAGATCAATATGTACAATGCAAGCTTTATTACTAAAAAAACCACACAGACGAATACAGTACAAATAACACTTAAATTTCTCAAAGCCATTTTAGGTTGTCTATATATTTATATATCGGAGTGCCAGGATATAAAAATACGTTTGAAAGGCCATGTAGCCAATTAGGATTTGCATAGTGTGTTCTCATGTTCTATTTCTCGGAGTGTTTGAGACCACCATCTGCTTATTTTTATTATTTTTTTTTAAACTTGGCAGTGAGCAGACAGTTAGTTGATGGTTTGGGAAGATGTGTTATGATTGTACAGAATGTTCCTTCATGGAGAAATATGGTTAATCATTGCAGAAAGGTGTCATCAAAGTTTTTTCAGAAAGAACCAGCTTATATCACCAGAAATTATTACCCAAGACATTGGTACCCTACGTTCACTTAGATTAGTATATGGCATCAACACATTTTCCATTTAATCCCCTCAGGAATAGGCAATTTAAAAGAGGGAATGGCTATCATTCAAATCAAGCTTGGATTTCATCAGTTGACTAGGAAGAAAGAATTATAACATACTCTAAATACGTTAAAAGAAAAAATTCACTTTATTTCTAATCAAAGGAGCCATCTTCGGAACTTTAAATATCCATATTTGACTATGTTAATATTCTGCTTTTATTACAGCAAAATGGCAAAATTTTGTAGACCATTGTAAAGCTAACAAGCCAAAACCTGTGTATCATCCTTATGAGTTTTTTTTCCCTTTACTTCAAACCCCTTTCTCTTTTCAGATAGTACATAAAATCTAGGCTTTATGTAAAATAGTACAATGCATGTCCAAGCCACATTGTCAGTCCTATTTGACTGCAATAAATCTGATTCCTATATTATTTTTACATTGAGTTTAAATTTCTTGAAAGCTATACCAGAGAATGTGAGTGGCTACACTTCAGAATTCCCAGGATAATGAATGATTTGTCCTGTAATTTTGTATTTAATGTCAACTTATCTCTCTAGAATGTTAACTACATGGGGGAAAACTGTGTCTATGAAGTTTGCTGACAACATTTTGCTTTGCATGAGTGGATGTTAAAAGTTAATGATGAATATTTACTGGAAAGCACGCTACAAATTCTGTAAGTACCCAGGACTTCTTGCCAAAGTTTCTTCTGTCTAAACATTGCTCTGTTTTGGGTTTTTTTTTTGTTTGTTTGTTTGTTTGTTTTTTTTTGCTCAAGCACACCAAAGAGGAGATCATCCTGGACTTTTGAGGTTGTCCAAGCAATCATCAGTCATGAAGAGACTTCAAATTTAAGCCTCCCTCTGTTTGAAATCCTTATCTCTGCAATCCACAGTTCTCTGAAGATACTGGTACTTTCTATAACTTCCTCTTTATGGCCAAACCCTACCACAGCTCTGTCCTAGGTACTGGGGTCTTCCCACCTCAATAGAATGCCAACCTGTTAGTTTGGGCATTTTGACACTTCTCAGACTTGTTTAACCCCTGCTATGTCTTCTTGCCCCAGGAGAACCACAAGGTACCAGAGGAACGTCTCCTTCCTCTGCTGTTGGCTCCAGACGACTTCCAGTCTTACAGATGAAAGCTGCTCTCATGCACCAGGACCGTGCTTCTCAAAATCTATGTGGAAGAAACAATTTGATCTTTTTCTTTCAACATCACAGACCATATTTGTGTAAACTGTGTATAATGTACACCATTGGAAGAAGATGACACTAAAAGCCAGGACTTCACCATTATGTAATACATACACAAAACAGAACTTCATTTGTATATTCTAAAGCTATACCAAAAATAAAATATTAACGTATGTAAAGTCTTTAGAAAAATGACTGTATATTCATATAGACTTTATAAATACTGTAGGTACAGTAGAACCTGTGGAGGTTGACTGCCCAAGTGACTGTAACAAACCGGTCAACATACAGAGGTGGTCATCATAAGAACTAAGCCTAGTACTGATATGTACGCGTGTACATGCCTGGTGTCTGCAAGGTAGGTCAACTTAAGGAAGTGGTCAATGTACAGAGATGGTTAACTAGGCGGGTTCTACTGCATGTTTTTTGCCTGTATTTCTATCTAAGTCAGCATTATTCACATTTCATAATAAAAGATTACATTTAGAACAAAAATAAGTGAATTACTGTAAACATGAAAGGAAAACAGAAAAATGCATTTATCAATATAATCCTTATTCCTTACTCTGATTATATGAAACAGATATCCTCAAAGTGACAATGTTTACGCTCAACTTTTTATGTATTCGCATTAAGCAGTTCATGGACCACCCTTTGGGTAGTGTTCTCTGGGAGGTGAAAGTCTGGTCCTCCCGTGATCTCTCTGACTGTGCTAGAGCAGACTGATAAAACTCTGCAGAGTAGTAAGCATCAAAACTGGAGGTGAGGTGACAGTGACCCTTCTTTGTCCTCATTCTCTATTGGTGCTTCTCATCCCCAGGTCCCACTTCATGCTAGCATATCCTACTTTGTTGAAATATCTATATTTTTGTGACCCTTTAATTCCCTTTTTGAAGTTCTGGTCTTTCATGAGTTGGAAGTAGGTGATGGGACGGACAGTGCAGCTGGCTATCGATCCTTTAGAAAATTCGGCATGTGTTGTCCTAGAAGCTTTTTGAAAAGTGATGCTTCTCATCAATTTTCTCCCACTGGGGGCTTCCAGAGAGATCACAAAACTAAAATCACATTCACTGTCCTGTAACAAATTAATATAAAATTAAAACACAAACATATTAAAACCCTTCTTATCTCTCCCACCAAGAAACCTTGACTAATCTAAAATTTTAGTTAGTTAAGTACGATTTTATTAAAGGAAATAATGAGAAATGACTCATTTTCCACATTTGGAAATAAATAAGTACATAAATCAATTTGAAACAGATATGTATACATTCATTCATTCTTTAAATGTATGGCCAAGGTCTTTCCTTGGATCCTGTGTCCACTGAGCATCATTTTCTATCTTCATTTTTCCATAAAGTGTAGCCCTATTGCTTTTGGTAACTTACAAAATTTACTTTTTCCTTAAAGCACAATGATAATCTAAAGGCATGCAAAAGGCAATTTCAAATATGCCTAATTTTACAAAACTCCTCCACTTTCCTCTCTTAGTTTTATAATTAGTCTTGCCCACTCCAAATAAATAATTCTATTTCCTCATTCCTCTTATTAGTTTATTTAACATAAATATTTACTTAAAACATCCAATTATGGGCTAGCCACAGTGGCTTATACCTGAAATCCTAGCATTCTGGGAGGTCAAGGTGAGTGGATTGTCTGAGCTCAGGAGTTTGATACTAGCCAGAGAAACAGCAAGACCCTGTCTGTAAAAGTAACCAGGCATTGTGGCAGGCACCTCTAGTCCCCGCTACTTAGGAGGCTGCTGTGAGCTATGACCCCACAGCACTTGAGATTGCTGGGAGCTATGATGCCATAGCACTCTACCAAGTGTGACAAAATGAGACTCTGTCTCAAAACAAACAAACAAACAAAACAAAAAAAAAAAAAAAAAGAAAAGAAACAAACAAAAACTGAAATTATTTTAATCCCAAGGTTTAGACACAATTTATTCTCAAATTCCAATAGGGGCAGAACTATACTAGAATATATAAAAGATCTACTTGTCAAGAGTATTGTATATGTAGGATAATATTTAAAAATAAGCATATCCTACATCAAGCACACGAAGTAAAGTCAGTGTGAGTTCAAAATGACTTACTTTTCTTCCAGAGGCTTAAGAAATCTGGACCCCCCGGGTTACTCACAGAGATACGCTTTTTTGGAGTTTTAAAATTCCTTAGGCCTTTTCTCTGAGGCAGTACACCCCGTTAAGCCTGAGATCCAAGGGCGTGCAGCCCTTCCTCAGAGATACGGGCCAGAGGGTTGACATATGTTAACAACATATCGTCAGAGGTCTATAGATGTTCTGCCCTGAAGGAAGGACACAGTCATTACTTCATACTGGGTAAACTGAGTGAATGCTTGAAGATATTCAATTCCCCTCTGGCTAATTTTACCCTTGTGATGTTTCTTTAGATACCTGCTTTAGTCATTGTCTAGAAGAAGAGATTTACTACAAAAGTGATTATATTGATATGTAAAAAAGAAAGTAAGAAAATGAGAAAACTAATGGTTAAGGGATTAAGTGTGTACCTGACTGAAAAAGTATAAAACCTGAACTTGGAATAAAAAACTTTGCTATACGCCATATCAGAGTGTATAGTCGGTTTCTTGACTTAATAATTACAGGAGGGAGTTTTACACCTACAGCAAAGCTTCTGCTCGTTCGCGTCTCAGGTCACGCAACAGTGTATCAGTGTTTTCTGGAGTCATCAGTTTATTTAGTATTGAATGTTGAGGAAGAAGTTAATCTACCTAATCAGTTAACTGAAGAGCAGTTTAATGTACCTATCCAATTATAGTATACCATTTTCTGCAGTGATTTTTTTTTTGTTTTTTAGAGAGGCAAAGATAGCTCACTATTGGAAAAGCAGTAATAATATTTTATTGGTTAAATATTGAAAATATCTAAACAAAATCCACCATAAATTCCATTTGATAAACTTTGGATTACTGAGAAAAGACAAGCCATTTTAGCTTCCTTAGATTCTGTTTTCACTGTAAGATATAATTGCGTAATGCGTATTGAGTATACTTAACACACAATGCCATAGTACAGAGTGACCAATCAGTAAAGACTGAAGTATAGATTATTCTTCCAAGAATGGTTTAGAATAAATTTTCTGGAAAATGGACAATGAGAAGGAGATTGGTGTGCAGACTGTGGAGCACTTGAGAAGTGACCCCTGGGGAGGTGAAAGGTGGAAGGGTAAGCTTAAGGGGGGCTGGACAGGGAAGCAGGTGCCAGGCCTGCCCCGCAGACCCCGAGAGCGCTGCGTCTCCAGGGCCCTTCAGAGTTTCCTGACTGGGCCAAGAGGACCAAGCCTGTGTATCCCCACATTGACCTACTGTTGGATACAGATTACTCTGGGGTGGCGGCATGATCTTGAGTGAGGTGGCTTCTTGGAGCAGAGGAAAATCCTCTGTAATTCAGCTGTCTCCTCTCAGAAGGCACCGCTCTTGTAGCTGGTGGACTCTTTTCCATGTCTCCTGGAGTCTAGGCATGGTGAACTCAAAGCGTCCTGTGGAAGTTTCAGTTGAAAGTTTATCAGGATTCCTACCCTGACTCTAAACAGAAGTGTGCTCTATCTTTGGGGCCTCTCAACTCACACAGCACCTAAGGTTGCAAATTCAGAAATTCTAAAGTAAATTCTATTACTGTGTGCATGACCCATTGTTGTAGCTATTACAGACCCATAAAAATAAACTAATAATTAACTGTTGTACATAGCATAACCGGGGCGAATAGCAGCCAATCCTGATGAGGGATCTTTTCAAAGTTGGCACCTTAGCTGCACCTTCAAAGGCCATCGCACTGCTATTTTAGGCTGTCAACGTCTGGGCTATGAATGTCATGAGTCCATGGCTACATCTTCTTTACTGGAGATGGTCTCTTGTTCTAAAATATCATGATGTAGCATTATGTGTCAGAAGACCAAATACTGTATTCCGTTGTAGAGTAGGGCTGCATGAGTTCCTGTAAGCAGAAAAGACAAACTCATACCCACAATTTATGCAAATTCAGTCAAGATAAGTATTCACCTCTTCCAAGGTGGATAGAGTTCATTGGTTCACTGCTTGCCCTGATCTTGCAACTTTTTCCTTTATAATTTCTAAATATCTAACCCGGATGTTCACTGCTGGCTTATGACTCTATACATATTCTTCACTGGGCCACTTCCTTTTCCACACATAATAAATGATTACAGGCAACTCTTGATGCTCAGCCCAAGAGGAAGGTTTCCTTTCACTTCAGGGTAACTCTGTAGTACAGTTACAATTTTGTGAAAGCCAATTTTTATCTTGCATATTCATACCTATCAGACTCACCTGAAAATCACCATCACCATTTTATTTCCTCTGGAAGTTAGTCATACTGTTACCAACATTTCTTCTTCAGTAGGTCTTTGGTGTCAGGGATTCGAAGAATGAATACACAGACCACAGACCAGTGGTAAAACATTATTTATTTTACAGAAAAGGATGTAGAGAAAGCACCAGAGCTTCTGGCAGAGAGAAAGACATAAGTCAGAAAACCTCCTCTCTGCCTGGGTTCCTTGTCTAGGGGTGTATGTAGTCGCTGAGTCCTTGGTAGTTGCATTTGGCCAGGACTTGGTAACAAATGAAAGGCTACAGTCCTTTCTGCTGGGGTAAGATGAAGGAGTGTTATAAAAGCATGGATACCTTCCCTTCCGCTAGGGACAAGGTGTATGAGCGCATCAATGAATGGATACAGTCCGTGAAAATGGCCAGGCCTAGGAAACGAGGGGTCCCTTTTCATTTCTGAGTGGGGGAACCCTGTATCACCCTTGGGCCTGTGAAATGTTCACCGGGGAGTAGCGCAGCCCCAGGAGGGCTCTCTAGGTCCAAGGGTGATTCTGGGGTTGGCACCGGCAGCTGTGCAGGTTGTGTGCCCTTAACTAACAATGGACCCGCGGGCTTCCCCCGAGCTGGCCCTCGCTGTCACTCTTGGTCCTCCAGCTCTGCCTCCCCGGCGTCTACTGCACCAACACAGCTGGGCGGAGAAGCAGATGGCGCGGCCCAGTGGCTGGCACTGACCTAGCCAGGGTGCACCTGCCCTCTACCGATAAGGGTTTCGTTCTCTTGTAACAGGTCTGAATGGAAAGAAAAGCGTCAATGAGAAAGTGGTGATGGACCAATTAGGCCCCGGCCGTGTACCATCTGGCCTCAATACTTGGTTTACGTGGCCTATCCAGCCTTCCAGACCCCAGGCGTGGTGAGCAGCTCTGCCTACACGGTCATAAGCTGTCCCATGGTGAGACGCTCCACCCATCGTGGATTCAGTAGCTGGACAGGGGTCTTTTATGAAAATTGTGTAGTTCTCAAATACAGAAACTTGGGAATCCTTGTTGTGATTCTCTCACTGGCATTTGCCACATACATCACATCAGATATTTTCCTATCATAGATACTTTTCGTATACCCATTCCTACATTTTTTTATCTGCGAACCACTTTACTGTCTGAAAAATCTTCAAAAACACAACAGATCTTTTGTCTATGTGCTTGATGTAAATACAGACTTATATCTATAGCTACAGGTACATTCGCTGTATAGACACTAAAACTAAGAAATTTTCAAAAATTTTATTAAATAATTAATTTAAAATAATGGCAATAAACCTGTTACATGCTACCATCAAAAATGTATTTATGTAAAATAGGTATATTTTCCGAAAGAATTTAGTGATGTGTGTGGCAATGTTTCACTTTTTTACAGATATTTTTAATTATCTGGCTTAAGAGATGATAGTTGGATCCTTGTATCAAGTACTACAATTCTGTTGCTATAAGTTGTTTTGCTTAAAGTACATGAAAATAATTTAGTCTTACCAAAATGTAGTTGGAAAAAGAAAAAGTGTTTTCATGACCTTTTAGTATAATTTTGGATATTCTGCTTTATTACTGTACCAAAATTCAACAAGTAGTAATTTCTTAAAGCTGAGTTGCAATATGGAACCTGAAACGATATTAATGAAATGTAATGCTTTGTTAAAGTAAAATCCACTGATCTTCATAGCACATTGCACAGATCTTTTATCCATGCATGGTTTCATAATGCTATCCATTTGACACTTGAAAAAAACAATGATTTATTCAATGAGGTATTTCAACTGATGATACATCTAATTCTATAATATCAAAAATTCACATTTATTAATATCACAGTTGATCTCATCAGAAAGTTTTTGAAGTATTAGAAAGCTTTCAAGCTCATAGTTCCGGCTACAATTTTCACAATATTCTAATTATGTTTGAAATCTTAAATGTCATTGTCATTCATAGCAAATGATGTCAAGGAATTTTTCAAGTTTGAAAAATGCCCCATGATAAAAGTAGGTAGTTCATATGATTGCAAAGAGATTATCATATTCTATACATAAATTTAAAAACTTATGAGAAATAGTTTCAATATAGACAAATACCAAAATGTTATCTTCTTATTGCATAGCATAATTTTAAAAGATTATCAAGATGAGAAATAAAATAATGGGTACAACATATGTTAGTCCAGAGGTTACACTAAGAGTCCTAACTTTACCACTATGCAATATATCCAAGTAACAATTACACTTACCCCCATAAATGTATACAAATTGCATAAAATGAAAAGGAATATCGCAGTTGATGTTAGCTGTGTTATAATATATAAAAATATAACTACCTAACAAACATGTAAAATAGTTGAGTCCACTAATAAAAAAATTTCAAAAATGAATTCAAAAAAATTCAAAAAAAGCAACATTTTTACATGTCCATTCAAATATACTTGCTTATATATATGCATTATTTACATCTATATGGGAAATTCACGTTAGTGAGAATTTTAAGAAAATTTGACTTATACATTTTTGAAGAATTAAAATGGAAAAAATCTTTCATAGGAAAGTTCAAATTGTTATCAAATTCTTTACTTGAACCATTAGTTATTTCACAAAACCCATATATTAAAAAATATGATATTATTATATATGTTCAATATTAACATACTAGAATATTACATAGTTTAGAAACTTTAATTTTTAATAGGTAAAGTGTTCTTTATAGGTGTAGAAATATGTGGAAAATAAAGCACCTTATCAAATACTACGTTCTCAGAGAAACCTTCCGATATATATAAAAGTCACTCTAAGCCAACATTTCACCCATTTTTAAAGTTTCTTCTAAAAAAAATATTTTGTGTGTGTTTATATTAAATATTTTTATCACACAACAAAATTAACTGTCCATGGGAAAATGTGTTTTTATTGTTCATTCTGTGTCCTAGAAGATAGACAGAACCTAGTATGTTATAGACATTCAATAGATAATTGTCATATTAGTGAGCAATTGAAGGTTAGCAGGGTATAAACTAAGGCATGATGAACTTGTTGTTCTATAGTTTTCTGAGCTTGTTTTACAAATTATTCTTCAATACAATTTTCATACTGTAATCACAAAATCACTTATTTGAGAAAGAATAATCTTTTGAAAAGGCAGAGAGAATCTAAGCATCTAAAAATTTTTTGTGTGTTTGGTTTTGTTATGATTTTTTAAAATTTACTGTCAAATTTGAAATTAATATGTACAAGGGATGTTAATTGTTAATATGATTGTTCCATATTTAAAACAAGCATTTAAAGTTTTTCTCTGTTTATGAGATTTCTGGTTTTGATTTTGCTTTTATTTTTGTTTTATGTTTTACAGAAGGCAATTTCTGTGCCATAAGCACAAGATCCCCTATAGCTCTGAAGTTGCCCTACTGAGTATGCTTTCTGGAATATCAATTTATCATTGATTTTTTTTAGGCTGTGCATTATGACGAACTAAGGCATAGAGTCTTTTACTTCACTTTATCCTATCATATTTTATTTTGCTTCATTGCAAAATCCCAGATGGGATTAAGGCCCATTGTCAATTCTCAAAAACGTTACCACATAAAGAAAAGAGTTTCATCCAAATCGACAAAGAATACTTGTTTTAATTATCTAGTAAAATGAAAAAAAAAAAAAAATTCAGATTCATTTATTATTTTGCTGTAATAGTTTCTTTTTCTTCACAAGATTATTTCGTAATCTTATGAAGAGAAGTTTCTACTCTTAATTATGTCTTTGATGCCCAGAGCAAAAAAAAAGAAATGTCTCAAGATATTACCGCACTCTGGCATTTTGCCATTCAAGTTTTAAGTTTTATTCTATGCCCTCCTTTAAAGCAGTGCGTCCTTCCCACCCACCCCATCTTCTGTAGGAACTCTATTTGTCCTGTATATTAAACAGAGTGCAGTGTGGAGATCAAAGTGCTTGAAGTAGTCCTTCATTCCTTGCAGAATTTCCATGGTTACAGGCAGAATCATCCTAAGGCAAAAAAAAGGAAAAAAAAAAATTTGCTTGAGCTCTGGGTTTGGTAGACAGAGACACATATTGAAATTACCATCCATCCTAGTCAATTCCCTACAGGCAATCTTTCTCACATTTAGTCCTATTGACATTGATGTTCAGGTAATTCTTTTTGTGGGGACTTGTCTACCCATTGCAAGATTTTTAGAAACATCCCTGACCCTTCTCTACTAGAGGGGAACAAATGCCTCCCCCATGACACCTAAAAATGACTTCAGACATTGAAAACCAAATATTCTGTGGATGGCAAACTCCTCCATCACTCCAGCGAAGAGCCATGGGTTTAGAGAATAAAACAAAATGCCCAGCAATAACCACCACAACCAAAACCTTTCATAATTGCTAAGACCCTCAAATTAAGAGCAAGTTTTATAATTGTCTCTTGGTCAACAGCATTTCTCAGACAATGAAACCAGCAAAAGTGTGTAAGGGTCTAGTTTTTAAACTTTAATAAGCATAATAATTATCAAGGATTTGGCTTAAAATGAAACGTATAGCATCCCACTCCAAGAAATTCTGATTCAATTGTCTTTCAATGGATCTTGTCAAATAAAGTATTAATTACACAACTGTGGAAACTACAGAGTCACAAGTAAAATGAGGTTACTCTTACAAACATGAAGGAATTGAATTAGAGTTGCCAAAGACTCATGATTAAAAAAATAGCAGAACCAAAAAAATATGAGGTAGAGCGGAAGGTTCAGAGCAATGCTCTGCTTTAGTGAGCAAAAGAAGATCTCCCCCCTATTAATGTATAGATAGATAGGTCTCAAAAGAGGAGTTCAGCCGATACTTCTCCAGAATTAAATGCCCACTTAGATCCCGAAGGTGATCTAGTAGTATAAGCCATGGACAAATAATGAACAAAATCTCTCTGTGGAAAACTGTGGCTGTTACCTCAAATGGTAGTTTTAAATAAGGTTCTCTTGACCATATTTAAAGTAACAAGTGCTGAATTGCTTTTGATTCAAAGCATTAGTTAGAAGCTATGTCTAGTCATCACAATGGATTTTGTTCTTGAAAAGATGTAACTGAGTATAGCATTTGCCAAGTTAGTTATTTTTTCATAGGACATGAAAAGAAACCATCAGAGGATTTATACTGATTTGCCCTGAACACTCTCAGGAAAACTTACACCGTCTGGAAGTGCTGCCTCTTCCTTCTCAAATCTCTGCTGACACAATCGCCTCCATTTTCTGCAAACAGTGATTAGGAGACACGATCATTTCTGTCCCCTGCATAAGGAGTTCTTTTAAAGGAAACATTATCCAAGTCACGCCTTTCATGCTTCCTTTTCAGACAAATAGACTGACATTTCTGACAGATAAGCCTACACTGATTTTTTTTTTTTTTCATATATTGGGCAAAAATTGTAGAAAATTCCTTAAATTATTCAATGTGCTATTTTAAATCTAATACATTTGTTAAAAGGCAAACACCAGAAAGGCAGGGCTGCTTCTGGTTTTGCTCACTGCTGTCTCCACAGAAGCTAAAAGAGCTCCTAATATTTGGAAGGGGCTGGATAAGTATTTGATAAATGAACAAGTAAACAGAAATTCAATGTGCTGATGTTGGAAAGAAAGAAAAGTTCAAGATTTCCTTCAAACATTCCCGATGACACCTAACCATTAGGTAAACATGCCTTGCTTTTATCTAACACCAGCCCCCTATTTGTGTCCACCCACTTCTCAGGAATCCAAAGAATTCATTCCCCTCTTTCCCTTTCCTGTCACCATTGTCTTCCTGGCCAGTGAACCATGAACTTGGTGTACATAGTGGCTGCCTTACATCCTACTGGGGAAGAATGAACTATTATAAAGGGAGGAGAATAAAAACTCTCTTTAGTTTCCTTCCTTCTCTATTATATCTCTATTTCTCTCTGTCTTTACAGAAAGTGTTGTCTGCTCTTTAAGCTTTAATTTCTCCCTGCCTATTTTCTCTTGAATTTTCTTCAGTCAGGTCTTAACTTCATGAGTTCATTGAAAGTCCTCATGTTAATGTCAACAGGCCTGCATTGGCTACTCAATCTAATATTCAATTATTAATCTTCATCTTATTTCGTTTGACACAAGCATTCGACAAAATTAATTACCTTCATCTTAAAACACTCTTCATTCAGCCTCTCAAAGGCAGAATTACTGCACTTCACCTTTGGTGACTTCCTCTCAATCACCTTTTCTTGCTTCATGACATCTCTCTGAACATTTAGATTTGTATGACCCTGTCCTCAGTTCTTTATTTGCATTCAGTCATTAAAAATCCCATCACTTTCCTTGGTTTTGGTACTACTAGGGTCATCCATATTTTTATCAACAGCCAAGAGTGTCCCCATAAATTCCAGGCTGCCTAACAGCCATGGCCACCAAAGAATCTCCCTAAATTCAGATAAATTTCAGGCTCACCATACTGTTTAAGGACTCGGTTGACAGGAGCCTATACAGGAAGAATGTGAGCCCACTGCCAGAGCCCTCTAGCATTCCTCCTCTGTGGAAGTCCTAACAGAATTCCTTGTAGCAGTTCAAACAGCACAGCTTCCAGGAACCAGAATCCATTCCAGTAGGGAGCAAGGTCCACCAACATTTAAAAGCGTCATTTGACATAGAGCAGTATGTTTCATAAAATTTAAACAGGATTATTCTCCAGAGTCCTTCATAAGAGAAACACCCAGTGACAACATTCCCCACACTAATGAGAGCAGGAAGCTAGGCCTTCATCTCATGCAGTTATAGTTTTCTGAGTACAAGGGCAGTTTTACAATCATAGTTCTTTGGTCATAGTAATATCACTTTGGGTTAAAGCAGATTTGCCAAAACTCGCTATTCACATACCTATCAAATACAAACAAACAAAACTGAATTTAATCTTATTGAATTTGCTACAACAAAGGGCACATCTGAGAATCAGCAGAGGGTCTCAAAAAGGGAGATTCTGACAAAGGAGATTTATACAACGTGGATGTCTGAAGTTAGTCAGAATGGTCTTGGAAGGGGGTTATCAGCCTTTGCACTCTGAAATATTGCTGGAACAGTAAGTAGTCTCGTATTAATGATACAAGACAGATGGCACGGTCATGCCCCAGCTAGCTCAGCTGAGCTGAGCTGGAGGACCAGCTGCCTCCCCTTGGCCATTTTGGTGCAGTGGCAGGAGGCAGAGAAACCAGCAGACTGGAGGGTAGGCAAGGGGGGGCTCCCACCTCCCACCCCCACAGGAGGCTCCAACAGGCAAAGGGGCTGAACAACGGCTAGCGAGACACCAACACCTTGGTGTCTCCTTCCCCTTGCACTTATGACTGAATAGGAACCCCCATTTCCTATACCTAGGTCAATTTCATGTAAGTTTCCTAGCCTCAATTTCATGAATGGACCATGTCCATTCATTAATACATCATTCATCTTGCCCCAGCTGAGGGGACTGTGTCCATTCATTAATACACCATTCACCTTGCCCCAGCTGAGGGGAATGTGTCCATTCATTAATATATCATTCACCTTGCCCCAGCTGAGGGGACTGTGTCCATTCATTAATACATCATTCACCTTGCCCCAGGGAAGAGACTGTGTCCATTTATTAATACATCATTAACCTTGCCCCAGGGAAGAGACTGTGTCCATTCATTTCCTGGCCTCATCCATGCACCTATATATATGTGAGAGGGAGAAAGACAGGAAAGAGAGACAGAGAGAGCTTTTCTCTCCTGACTTGGGTTTTCTCTCTCTACCAGGAGCTTTCGTGTTTTTGTATTCTTTTCTGTAAATAAATTCTGACTTATCACTGATCTGTGGTCCAAGGATTTATTCTTCAAATCACCGAGACCAAGAATCTGAAACTCTAGGTATCAGTAAGAATACATGAGTTCTTCATAAATTGTTTTCCCAGGCCAATAGCGTCAGAAGTTTTTCCACACTTTCTTTTACAATTTGTACTGTTTCATGTCTTAAATTTAAATCTTTTATCCAGTGAGTATCAATGTTGGTCGATGGCGAGAGGTGTGGGTCCAGTTTCAGTCTTCTACATGTCCACCCAGCTGCATTTTCAAAATAGTATTCTTCACCCAGTAAATGCTTTTGTTTGGTTTATCAAAGATCAGATGGTGATATGAGGCTGGGTTCATCTCTAGGTTCTCTGTTCTATTCATAGATTGATGTCTCTATTTTTCTGCCAGTACCATGCTGTTTTGAACACTGTATTCTTGTACTGTAACCTGAAATTTGGTAATGTGATGCCTCCAGATTTGCTTCTATTTCTTAAAATTGCATTGGCTACTTGGGTTTTTTTCTCTAGTTCTATATAAAAGGAAGTACCATTTTTTTTCAAGTTCATCAAAATATGATGCTTATGCTTTGATGGGATTTCATTAAATCTATAGATAGCTGTGGGTAGTATGCCATTTTAACAATGTTGATTCTTCCCAGCCATGAGCATGATATGTTCTTCCATTTGTTTTCTTTTCTTTTCTCAGGGTTTCCTAGTTCTCTTTATAGAGATGCTTTACATCCTTTGTTAGTATTTCACAATTGCAGCAATATAAATGGTACATGATCAAGCTAAAAAGCTTCTGTACAGCCCAGGGTGCAACAACTAAAGGAAATAGATGACCTTTAGAATGGGAGAAGAAATTCTCATGCTATGAATCTGGCAAAGGACTGGTAAATAGAATCTACAGACAATTCAAATTAATGAACAAGGCAAACAATCCCATTTGTAAGTTGACAAGAGACAAAAACAGAAAGGTCTGTGAAGAAAATAGAAAAATGGCCAAGAAACACATGTAAAAATGCTCATCATCCCTAATCATCAGGGAAATGCAAATCAAAACCACCCTGAGATATCACCCAACCACAGTGAGAATAGTCCACATCAAAAAATCTCAAAGCTCTAGATGCTGGTGTGGATGTGGAGAGAAGGGAACACTTGTACATTGCTGGTGGGATTGAAAACTAGTACAATCTTTTTGGAAGGAAGTAAGCAGAATCCTCAAAAAACCCAAATTAGACCTCTTATTTGATCTCTCATTCCCATTACTATGTATCTACCCAGATGAAAAACAACCATTTTATCACAAGGACATTGCACCAGAATGTTTATTGCAGCTCAATTCACAATTGCCAAGATGTGAAAGCAACACAAGTGCCTGTCAACACATCAGTGAAATAATAAACAGTTGTACATGTATACCACGGAATACTATTTAGCCATAAAAAGGAGACTTTACATCCTTTGTGTTTACATGGATGGGATTGAAGCTCATTCTTCTTAGCAAAGTATCACAACAGTGGGAAAGAAGTATCCAATTTACAAAATAATAATAGGAAATCAAAAGAAAACAACTACACACCCACAAGAGGGAAAAACACATGTATATTCAACGGGCGAAGGGGAGGTTGAAAGGGGAAGAGGAGGAGGGGGAGGAATGGTAAATTGTCACATAGTGTGCACAAGATAAAGGTAACCAGCACACCCTCTAGGTGAAGGACTCCACTCCAGGTAGAACTTCACCTTAGAAATTCAAACATATTTTACCCTCATATTAATCTGAAATTTAAATAAAAAGTATGAGTTCACAAGGAGGTTTTTTTTTTTTTTTTTTTTTTTTTTTTAACTTCAATTTGTTTTTGAATTCTATGTGATAGCACATGGGTCTTAAACAAGTTAGTGTTAAAAGAGATTGAGAGTAGGGAGTCTGTGATATATACATATCATGGTTTGGGTTTCGTACATTTATCCACAGCTTGTTTTGAAATACTATGTGTTATCTTTGGTTTCAACTTTCATTTTTTGCCTACTACAGATCAGCATATCAGCACTTACAGTTAGCATATTATCCTCATCGAGTTCTCAGGAAAACAGAAGCAGAGAGGTAACCAAAAACTTAATTCTCTTACTAAGCAGGAAAATATTTGTTAACCCTAGTGCATAATATCTACCTGCCTGCTTTACCTCTCTTTGTGGAGGTATAACACAAATTCAGCTTCAATTCAACATTTCCAAACTTAACATTTTAGCGTCCACCAGAAAGTGAAAAAATGAACAAATAGCCAAGCCAAACAAAGCAGAGGCAACCCGCAGCCTGATCCTTCTGCCTGAACCCCTTACTGCCTTCATGGAAAGCCCGTGCTTCAAGCTTCACAGCTCAGAAACTCTAAGCCTCTTTGGCCTTCATTCTTTCTTCCATAACTCATATTCAATGGAGAAGTAGATTCTATTTGCTTTATCTTCAAAACAAATCCAAGTTCAATCACATCCTGTAATTTCTACCTTGATTGGATGTTTGCCATATCATGCCAGCTGATCTCTTAGTCCAACCTGCCCCTTCAGTCTTTTGAAATACGACAGCCACTGCGATTCTTTTAAAGTACAGTAAGATTATTTCACTCCTCCTCAGAAGTTTCTGGTGACTTCCCATGTCCCTCAGAGTAAAATCCAAAGTCCTTCAAATAACTTCCCACCTCCGGGGAAGCTTACTTTCTTCACTTTTTAAATCTTATCTTCTGTCACTCTGCACTCCTGTGTTCCACTCCCATGTTACTCCTTTTGGCTCCCTTGCTTCTCCGCCAGGCACACTCCTACCTCGGGGCATTTATGTGGGCTCTGATTTCCACCTGGGAAGCTCTTCCAGGTTTATGTACGGCCAGCCACTTCACCTACTTCAAGACATTGCTTAATTTTTTGCCAAACCCATTCCCTCAACTTCACCCATCTCTTCTCACTGCTTCTTTCTCCTCCTTAGCAACTTATATAATTTATTTGTGCACATTGTGAATTGTTTGTTTCCGTGCACTGATGGTATTTCCATGAGGATAGGAATTTTCTGTCTATTATAACCTTTCTATATATATAGAATGTGTTACAGTGCCTACAAACCATTAATCACTCAATAAATATTCATTGAATAAATTTGTAGAATCTAAAACTATGTATTCAAGTGTTCATGGTGTAAGGGGCAAAAAAATACTAGCCTGGGTGGCGCCTGTGGCTCAAAGGGGTAGGACGCTGGCCCCATGTGCCAGCCCTGGGTTCAAACCCAGCCCCGGACAAAAACTGCAAAAAAAATAAAATAAAAAAAAAATACTAGCCTAAGAAGATTTGTTTACATGTTATGTTTTTTTTAAATCCTATTTGGTATAACTTTCATTATATTGCTTATATAAATTTAAATATTTGTTAATTGAAATTATGAACAAACAGCCAAACCAAACAAAGCACAGGAAACCCGCAGCCTGATCCTTCTGCCAGAACCCCTTTATATACACGAACACACATAAAATTAGTTATTATGACTGGGAACTGCACAATTTGGAAGCATAATTCACGATCACTGTCATATGAGATTTGTTTGGGGGTTGGAGAAACAACCTCTTGACATAAAAGAAAGTCTTGGGTTCCACTGAAGTTCTAATTTTTATGGGTTTCCATAATGTCAGGTGGTACACTGACATTATGATAAAGTGTTTATTGTTTGTGTGTGTTTATAGCTGTGTTCATGAGAGAATTGTTAATGTAAGCATTAGAAGGACAAAGGCAACTAAATAAACAAAAATGTTCTAATTTTGGCAATAATGAAGATTAAAATAGTTGGGCTACATGTAGGTGTTAAGATAGAAGAGCAGCTAAGTACTCTTTGAGGTTGGATAACCTCAGAATATATTCTGTTGTCTCTTTAGCTAAAACTTGAATGGATATTTCTTTTTTGTTCTTTTTTAAATTTCAAAATATTTAGGGGTTATAGATATTTATAGATATTTTGAGATACACGGCTTGAATCAGGTCTATAATATGCCCAGGACGTGAATAGTGTTCCTTGTACCCAGTAGGTGGGGGTTGGCCTTGCCTCTCCCTTCTACTTCCTCCACCACCGCTTGGTTTCAATAACTTTTACTTTCTCTGTATACTTTGTGCTTGTTGGTTAGTTATAATTTATCAGAGTCATGTGGGGTTTGTTTTTTCCATTTCTGAAATACTTCCTTTAGGATAATGGACTCCAGTCCTGAGCATAATGAGTATGCTTTGTTCAAGACAGAATTTGATCAAGAAATGTCAGCAATTCAGCCTCCACACCCACATGGGCTATAAAAGGTAAGGGGAGGGGGGCAGTGATCTTAGCACTCTCCAGCTTCCAACCCAAAGCAAGGCTTTCCTCATACACCAGATTGATAGTGTTCAGTAGTTAGTTAGATGTGGGCAGATGTGGTTAGACTATTCTGGGCTCTTATGGAAATGAGGATGATCAAGACTGTGGTTGAGATGTTTTGGAAGGAGAGTTAATCAATAACCCTGGGACTTTGTAAAAAATATTGTGCAATGGGTGAATCAATGCCCTTCAGAGTTTCCAAAGAGCAGTGTGCAGTAAGGTTGGCCACACCCAAGGCAGGTCAGTCAGAAAATGAATGAAAAAGTACAAGACTTTCTAAGGAGCAATTAGCACTTCCTCAAAATTGTGCATAAATACCAACAGCTGTGCTTTTTACAGGGCCTGGAGGCACTGGCCTCCTGTTCATGTCATTAATAAAATCTCCTTCTACTGAACTACTATCTGTTCTATGCAATTATTTCAGATACTACCTCTAACCACCTTGCTTCTCTAACAATAGTTGTATAATATAGGCTTCCATAGTATTACAAGTTATTGTAAATATGGGCTCCATTATTCTCTAGTTTGTAATGAGCTATTGCTGCCAGATAATATGATGCATCTGACAATCCAAGTAAGACCAGGTTATACTATATCATGGGCATTTTTCTTGTGATACTTGAACTTGGCCCCAAGCCATGTTTGTACAATAGAATTCTACCTCCCTGAATAATTCACATGGGATGATTTGTTGTGACCTGTCTATACAATTCTCTAGCAATGGATGTCTTAATGAGCCACAGCAAATTGGACAGGCCTAATTCATATCTGTTGTCACACACTGTAGGCACAACCTCAATTAAAGTTATAGATTGCTTCGGAGCATTGTTGATTGGTAGTGACTCAAACAATAGCAAAGAATGCTCTCATTAATCCCTTGATCAAATTGAGAACACATGTATCAGATATTTTTGCATTAAAGGTATTACTTTACCTACTGAGATACTGCATGATTTGATTGACAGTAATTGCTGCCATATGTTTCCAATTATCTAATTAGTAGAGTACCAATTATAATAAAAAATAGCACTCCTTTACATCCTCAATTCAAAACTGTCACTGCATCCAGGAATTTTGTAGAGTTTGCTTGAAAATTTCATCTTGAATTGCCAAGTATAGATGCCCTATGGTATGCTATGAGGTAATAATAAAAAGTGTTTATTAAGTTAATATGTGTTTTAGTTAATGTATATTTATTGATAACAAAAATTGAAAAGTGAAAGAGGAAAAATAAAACACATAGAAAAATAAACTAAATCACTCTCAAACCTCAAGTTAACAATCCATAGCACAAAAGTTTCAGCACTTTTAAGTACGGAAGAGAATTAAGGAGTTTTTAGAATGTTATTTTTAAAATTCATTTATTACTTGAACAAACATTAATTGTGAAAAATTGGTGTGAAGTACTGGATGTAAGGACCATCAGAAAAATAAGATAATTTTGGCTACAGTATAGATGACACTAATGTACACAATTTATGGTACATCATGATGCAAAGATTTAAAAGAAAGAAGTACCGGTAAAAGGTCTTTCTTCCCTGACCAAACTAGTTGGCTCCTCTGAAGTATTGTTTCAAGTGGACTGTGACATCTGGACTTACGCGTTCATCACTGCCTTATATGATTTTAACAAAAATCCTGCTAAGTTCGTTTGACTTACAGCCTCATCCTTCAGATCTGATCACTCTCCATACAGTTTTTCATCCCCCACCATTCCCCAGGTAATGTCTGACAATGCTGATCCAACTTCAGTAAGGATTGTATTTTCCTTCCTACTACCTCTGATGTTTCCTTGTGATAATTTTCCATACACATCCCCACCCTGCTCCTTGGTTATAAATTGCTACTTTTCCTTGCTGCATTCGGGGTTGATCCAGATTTCTTTCCCTTGTTACAAAACCTCATTGTAATAGCCTACCTGGATATCTGTTGCAATAGTTCCCATGAAATAAAGTCGGCCTTACTATATGTTAACAAGTGTCATGAATATATTTTTTCTTTCAAAGTACTCAGCACCATTGCATTAGAATAGAGATCAGTTTTAGCTCTATAGAGAAATAGACAATTAAAGTGACACTGCAAAAGTTCAATTTGTTCCTGAAGAATAGATAAGATTCCATTTGGTAGAAACAGGAATAAATGAAGGTTGTTCCACATAGGGAAAATAGCAGGAACAGGGGTGATTGGCTAACAGAGTGACACAGTCAAAATGCCAAGCCTGATGTCTCAACATGCCTTTCAAATAATGAAATTTCGACAGTCACAAATGGAGCGCTGATTGTTCTAAAGCTCTCTCCCTTTTGTTTCTACTGCTTGGGGGAAAAAAAAATACACAGTTGGCATTTTCAACAATGTACAAAACAAAACCTAATGATTGTCAGTAAACTTTGGAAACAGTGACATAGACTTTTTTTTTTTTTTTTTGGTTCAAATGCTTTTCATTTTTATTAACATTTACTTATATCATTCTATGGTCCCAGCATTTTCACATTCTAATTTATATTTTATGCAACTTTCTTATTAATGTTTTGAAAATAATTTATGCACTTTGTGTTTGTAGACCAATTATGCGTGAATAACCTACTATGTGGCAGGCTGTTTGTGAAGTGCTGGGAGAAGTCATGACCTTGTGGACTAAACATTCTGCAACTTGAATCACGCCAGTCCTCCCACTCAGAAAACCAAAATATCTGTTCCTGCCTAATGTAGTATTTTCTAATGTTAATCCCATATAGAATCAGAATATCCTAGAAATCCACTGTTTTTATTCATTTCTATCAATAGGGGACAAAGAAATGTCTATTTTTAACAAGTACATTGGATATTTAATTTAAAGTATTTGGGGAAAAAAAATAAAAGTAAATAAAGTATGTTGGAGAAAATGTCCTTTGGAGCATGTTAACTTATTGTTCTAGGTAATCTGTATCACTGACTTACATTGTTTTTCTAAATGATCTCAATTTTCTATCAAGGCATAAAATAGTTGTAATCACATCTGATTCAATCCAACCATCACAGATCCCACTTATTCCTTCTCATATATCACACTGTTACTTAGTCTTCAAAATTAACCTCTGCTATAATCTCTTTTTCACAATCTTCCTTACCTAATTATTAAGGGCATACTAAGCCGGTGCTACTTTTAAACATTTACACACGGATTGATAGGCTGTTATATTGCCCATATTAATGAATAAATCCAATGTCAGTATTGACCATGGTTTAAAAAATCAGTGTGCAAACTCTTGTCAAAGATAAAGCTAATGATGCTGAAGGTCTTGTAGTAGAGAATGATAGGCTGAATGATAATCATTTGAATTTGACAGCAACTGAGGTTCGTATGATTGGTAGTCAGTATTAAACGGCAATCTAGATTTCTAAACCAGGGCCAATCGCTTCACAAATTGTTGGACTGAGAGGGTGAAACCCTGTGACACAATAGAACTGTATCAAGACATATAAAATTAAAAGAGCTTGAGTTTGCTGTGAGCTATGATGCTGCCGCACAATAGCCAGGGTGATACTCCGTTTTCAAAAAAGAAAAAAATAAATAAATAAAAGAAAAGAAAGAAAGAAAAAGAAATGCTCTAATTATTTGATAATATGACGCAAATTTCAAGTAATCTTAAAGAGCTACAATGTGTTGACTGCTGTGAATATAGACCCTGAAGTTCAAATTTCATATGTTAAAACTCTAACTCCCAATGTTTGGAGAAAGAGCTTTAATGAGATAATGAAAATTAGATGTGATCATGAGGGTGAGCCCCTCATAACGGGATCAGTGCCCTCAGAAGACCAGATACCAGAAAGTTTGCACTCTCTCTTTCTCTCTCTCTCTCCCCGTCCCCCCCCCATGTGAGGACACAGTAAGAAGGTGGTGTTCTGTAACTCAGGAAGAAAGAACTCACCAAACCCAACCACACTGTCATCCCAATCTCAGACTTCTAGTGTCCAGAACTGTGAGCAAAAAAATTTCTATTGTACAAATCACCCAACCAACGGCATTTGGTTATGTCAGGCTGAGCAGAATCACATATGTATGTCCAATATGAGACATTAGTAAGAGCCTGTATTTCAAACATACTATATACCTTTTTAAATAAAATCATTAAACTGATTAAAATAGATAACACACATAGACAAAACCATCCCAGCAACTAATAGAAACCATTCTTACGCAGATGAAATGATGGGAAAAAACAATTGGCTGATTATAGGGAGAGATATCACTTTCACTTAGAAAGAAAAGAACTGCGAAAATACATGCAGTAAAGCGAGTGCATCTTTAAAACAAACTAAAAACCAACTGAAAATTAATTGATCTTTCTATCCCAGAACTAACATTTGCTGATTTAAGTTTACTAGTATTCTGCAGAAGAGTATTAGAATCACAATATGTTTGAATTTTTCATGCTTTATTTTAATGTGCCAACCACAGTACACTTTTACTCAGTTAGATTGCATTTGAATTATACTGCAAATTTTGTTACTGAAAGTTTTTTTTTTTTTTTTTATGAACAAGGTAAGGATTCAATTTCTTTCTTCAATATTAGCATTTGATGGTTAGCTTTACTTCTGAAAGAAAGCATATATTTGTTAAAGTAACCATAAAATTTAAAGCTTCGTGCAATGTAAAAAATTATTGTTTTAAGTATCATAAAACAACTATTCCAAAAGTTGTTTCCTTTTAGGGTAAAAATTCTACATAATGATACCTACATTATTCCACTTTTTTCTAAAAACAAAGACACCCCATGGTCGAAATCCTGTGAATAATAACTAAAAATAAAGCACAAAATAGTAAATTGGGCCCTAAAAAATGCTACACCCTGATTACAACTTCTTTTGACATTTTGCCCAGGATTTGAAAGAATCTAAAATATGCACAAGCTTGCAGTCAGCATAATTTCTTGCAGAAGAAATAAGTCATCTTCTGTTGGCAAAGTGATACAAATAAGTTCAGTTGCTGTTCATCATGTATTCTGCTAAGAGAAACGACTCTTAGGAGCTTGAAAATACACTGCCTATTTCAAAAAACAAATTAAGTGCATAGGTTAAAAATATTGATTGTACGTCTCTCATAGTTAATAGGCTGTTTCTTTTTCACGTGAAGATGCAAGAAAAGGATAATTCCTTTGTTCTCTTTTTATAAAGCATCTTGCATGTGTTGTTACTGTGTGTATTATAGCTTTCCCCCTTTATGCATCAAGTCTTATGCTATGAAATGTCTTGAATGAATAGTATAATATCAAAACAAAAAAGTATTATGTTCATGAATCAAAATAAATTGAATCAGAACAAAAATGTGCTTGTTGAAAAATTACTCATTCCTAAAGTAAATGAGGCTGCAAAAAAAAAGAGGAAAAACCAAAAGGACAAAGCCTTATAACCAATAACTTCTATACTCTTGGACATGTTGGGGTTAAATCCTGAGCTTACTGAATCTGAAAACGAACTTAGAACAAGTGTAAGAAATAAATTTAAAATAGTTTAACATAGTAAATTCCACATGAATTTTATGTCCACACTGTATACAAAGTTACTCATAATAATTAAAAAGAAAAGAAATTTTGTCGAGGATTCAAAAAATAGAAAAGAGCTCTTTCCCTTTAGACTTTTAATTAAGACACAATAGCTTAACTCAAATAAACTGAATTGACAATGCTCTCAAGAAGTCTCCCATACCACAGAAAGTATCGGGAACTTTCGACGGTGCTCAGGGACCATAGCAGCTACGCGGAAGTGACCATATTCAAGGCTCTTCCCATAACACACATGATTTCTTTGCAAGGGTTTGTGGCTGTGCTTTATTTAATACTAGCGAAATTTTCAATAAGACTTGTCACATTAAATGACCACAAGTTGTTGAATCTCTTGATGAGGAAGTGTCCTGCTAAATTAGGAAACTCCGGGCTAGGAAATCACATGCACTTGCTAGTAATGTTTCATGCATCTGCTTGAAGCTGGGTCTGGGGGGAGAGTCTGTTATTGCCTACTCTATTGTTTTACTTACATTTTAGTCTTTTACATTATTTTCATTATTGATTATTAATTTAGATGCATTATAATTCACTCTGGGGTGTACTGCTCTGTGGACTTTGCAAAAGCACAGAACCATATACCTGTCCCCACAGCAGGCTATAAAACAGTGTCATCACATTAAAAATTTCCCTATGCATCCTATTTGTAGACACTGCTGCCCCTTCTTTTAACCTCTGGCAACCACTGATCTTGATCCCTCTGGTTGTGCTATTTCCAGAAGACCAGACAAATGAAGTCACACAGCCTTTTGGGTTTGATTCTTTGTACTCAGCTGATGTCTGTATTAATAGTCCGTTCCTTTTCATTTCTGGGAGTCATTATATGTGTGGATGTACCACAGGGATACACTTAGTGTTGAAGGATATCTACTTCTCTCTTTAGATTTTATTAATTATAAATACAGCTACAATAATCATTTAAGTAGAGTTTTTTTGGTGTGAATATGCTTTTATTCTTCTTAAGCAAATACTTTGGAATGAACTATTGGGTTATACGATAAGGGTATATTAATTTTGCAAGAAACTGCAAAACCATTTTTCAAAGTGACTGTATAGTTTTATGGTCAGTTTTATTTTTTTCATTTTAATACATAGGTATTGACATTGCCTTTTGTTATCTGCATTTTTTCATTTTCAAAAAATTATGTTTAGAATTATTGTAAGGGTGAGATTGACATCAGATTTCTTCACTTATTGTTTTTGCCTTCTTGCTTAATGCAAAATAGAGAAATATGTACCAGATAAAGGAAAGCTCAGTAGTAACAACAACAAAAAAGTTGATCCTTAAATAATGTAGATAATCATTTGAAGTGTTACTATAATCAATAGTCAAAAGGGTAATGTTTAACATTATTTCTGATTTGTACCTAAGCTAAAATTAATGTAAAGAATTAATTCCCCAGCTGTGGTAAAAGTAAAGTGGAGTTTTCACTCTGATAATGAAGTAGAAACTCACCCTGACCTAAACACTTAGAAGAAGCCAAACAAACTACAAAATAAAAATTCGTTCATTTAATCCATTAAAAAAATGAGTGAGAAAAATACCTAAATGAACTAAATTCTAGAAGATGGCAGCCCTTTCCAGGAGAAAACAGATCAACGACATGATGATTTGGCAAAAAGATGTTAGATGGCTTCATTGAGGGAGGACATGCTTGTGTGTGTAAAATATTATTTAAGATCTGCAAGGAATTACTAAAACTAGTAAATTTTTTTGGCCAGGTAGCAGAAAACAAAATCAGTATGCAAAATCTTCTGCATTAGCCTATTCTAGAAATTAACAGGAAGGTGAAAACAAATACCATTTGCAACAATTTTTAAAGTGTACCAATCAAATTACTGTGAAAAATATAACAAAATAGGCTCAAGATTTGTACACCAATTCCAATCCAATTTTTCTGCCACCTACATACGCCCCACCTCTTATTTATTTTGGTTGCAAAAGAGCTTGGTGAATTACTTATCATTATTCTATAGTTTGAAAAGAGAAAAACATAAATATGAACTCACCTGATGATTTCATTATCCATTTTAGGTTACATAACAAAATTAAAGAGTTTTTGTTTATTTTTGTTTATAATTTTTTGAGTGTGATACTTCTTGACGCAATCTCCAGGAGGAAGTCTATTATTCCTCTTGCTTGTTTCACAGTAGAAAATGGTTTCTATGTTTCTATCTTTCTCATTTATTCTGCTGCAAGCCATAAAATTATTATTTTTTTTTAAGTAAATTTATTTCAAGTTAATGCAAGGGAACAAACAGCCAGGTCAAAATATATGATTTTGTTAGGCAAAGTCCCAGTGATTATTTTTTCTTTATTTTGCATCTTCCCGTTCAGCCTTCCTTCAGGGTCACATTCCCCAGTATCTTACAGATTTCTCCTATAAGAAGGGTATGTCTGCACTTTTCTTCCACTCTTCCACTTACCTAATGAGTAAAGGACGTAGCTTTTCACAACTGCAGCTTCCATCAGCCAGAAGAATTATTTTTTCCACCATTTATAGGATATTTTTATAAATCTGTGACATCCACAGTATTGATCAGCTCTGTCCACTCACTGTCACTAACCTCTTTGTCATGGAATGACAGAAACGTCATTTTTATATCACCTTGATAAGCACATATTTGTATTCCTGAGTATCTTCTTTTTCAGATCATTAAGACAATCCATCCAAGAAGTCACAACTATTCCTCTTATACGCATTTGCATTTTATGCAATGAGTAAACAAGTTGTGTAGAATGCAACAACAAAGAAAAATGCATCAGTCATCTTCCAGCATCGGAGTAGAACAGGAAAAATCATTATGTCCAGTGAAGGGTTGGGATTGGGAAGGGTTTTGATAATGCAAAACATTGCTGTGAGAAGTTACAGAACTAAATTAAACATGCCTTGGAAGCCTCAATAATTTTAAACTATTCATTCTTCCCAGAATTATTTATAGTTCAATATAATCCTAGTAAAGGTTCCAGCATATTTTTTTGTTGGCATTAAAAAATATGTAAAAATGCAAGGAATTAACAGTAACCAAGACAATCTTGAAAGGAAAAAAAGATGGGTCTTACTTTATATAATATGAAAATTTATCGTTGAAGTTATAATAATCAAAGAAGTATAATATTTGTATAAGAATAGACCAAAATATTTATGAGAAGAATAGATATCAAAAGAAGATCTGAAGATATATAGTCAACTAAGTTTTTAATAAAATACCAAGTCAATTTAATAAGAGAGATGAAGTACTTTTTATAGTTAATGTTGGAACAATTAGCTATCCTTATCAACAATGTAAATAAATACATGCTCTACCTTACTCTACACACAATAATTAGAGAAAGATGGTAGAACTAAATGAAAACATAGAAAACATAATTTTAGAGCAAAAGAGAATTAAGTTTGTGAACTTGCCACTGTGTTAATGTTGGCAGCACTATACAAACAACTCAATAAGTTTCATAACCTTGGTATATCACATTTGTGTTTGCATTGACATGTGGCCATGTCTTGCTGAATGGTGTTCATTATTGTTTTTGTGTGAAGTTGAGAGATTTTTTGGAGCTTGAATTAAGGCAACTAACAAACATTCAAAAAATTCTTGTTAAACTTGGCAAGAGTGGAAGTGAAATCAGGGACATGTTAGTCAAACTTTATGGGGACAATGCCATGAACAAAATGGCAGTGTACATATCAATTAACCATGGGTGTTCTACTTGTGGCCTGTAGGTCTCATGCTGATCTTGAGGACATGTTTTTTTTCTATGGTATCAGATATCATGAAAAGTTTGCATGGATTTTTTTTTTCTATCAGCTTTCATTAGTGCTTGTGTATTTAATGTGTGACCCAAGGCAACACTATTTTTACAATGTGTGGCAGAGAATAAAAAAGTTGGACACCTTGGAATGTTTTTATGAGGAGAGAGATAGTATCATTGATGAAGAGAGCTGAAGATGACCAATAACAAGCAGAACTGGTAAAAATACTGTGAAAATTTGTTGAATTGTGTGTCAAAATTGCACACTGTGAGAAGCATAGCAGACAGAGTAAGCACTGAGAAACAAACAGAAAAATCTTAACTGAAAATCTTAGACAGCAACTCATGGCTCTTGCATCACAGTAATACACCAACTCACAAGGCACTGTCTGTTAGGGAGTTTTTAGACAGTGAACAAATAACTGAGTTGGAACACCCTCCCTACTCACCTGACCTCACCTCCAATGACTTTTGTCTTTACCTGAAGATAAAAAAAATATTGTAAGACATTTTTGATGACATCAAGGACATCAAGGGTAATACAACAACTCTGATGGCCATTCCAGAAAAAGTGTTCCAAAATTGCTTTGAAGGGAGACCAAGCACTAACTGTCAGTGCATAGCTTCCCAAGGGAAATATTTGAAAGGTGCCCATAGTGATATTCCGCAATGAGATACGTAGCACTTTTTCTAGGATGAGTTTGTGAACTTGATTGTCAGCCCTCATATTTGTAACTTTTGCCTAGGCAATAATTTCATATAAAAAATTAAAAAGCACTAATGAAGTAATTCATTTTTATTTAAATTAAAAACTTTATGCTTATTAAGTGACATCATTAGGAAACTGAATAGACAGATTACACATTGAAAAATTTTTCTTGATGATTACATCAGAAAAAGCTTTTATCCATAAGAAATAAAATAATTTTTATAATTAAAGAAAAGAATACAAAATAATCTTAATTAAAACTAAGAAATTTGAACAGATACAACAACAAAGAAGTTGTATAAATGACTAATAAATTCACAAAAAGGTGTTTTATCATTGAGAAAATATAAATTAAAATCACAATGAGATGCCATTCCCTGTATAGATATGGCTAAAATTAAAAAAAAAAAAAAAAGATAGACAATATGATATATTTTCCAGAATACAGAACATTTAGAACAAGCAGCAGTCAGACTTCAAACCAGAAAAACTTTACCTGTGAACTGTTTTGGTGTTCTTGGACTTGGCACTCAATTGAACTGCCTTGGGGAGAGCCTGAGCAGGAGTGTGGAGAACTTTGGGCATTGTCTGGGGCCCCAGACTGAGCCACTGAGCTGGATGCAGAAAGCCATT